>CABFWB010001886.1:0-69714 GCA_902151455.1 Timema bartmani | reverse complement strand
GGGGGGGTGGGGGGGGGGTCCACTATTCCCCCTATTCTCTGTGAATATTTGATTAACCTTATTCCTGTTGTGATGACACATCTTTCTGACTGCTCTTTATGTATTTAAGATAGTGAATGGTTTAATACAAGTTAGGTAGACAGTCGTGTCAGAGATAAGTAGGTCCTATTGGTACTCAAGTCTTAGACCATGTTGATTGTTGTTAGTACTTGGGTGATTGTGTGTCTGAGTTAGTGAGTAAACTATCATGTCAGGCAGTGTTGAATGTTGCTAGTACTTGGGTGATTGACTGTCTGGAGAGTAAACTATCATGTCAGGCAGTGTTGAATGTTGTTAATACTTGGGTGATTTGACTGTCTGGGTGGTAGACTATATGGTAGACTATCATGTCAAGCAGTGTTGGGGGTTTGTTAGTACTTGGGTGATTGATTGTCAGGGTGGTAGACTATATGGTAGACTATCATGTCAAGCAGTGTTGGGGGTTTGTTAGTACTTGGGTGATTGACTGTCTGGGTGGTAGACTATATGGTAGACTATCATGTCAAGCAGTGTTGGGGGTTTGTTAGTACTTGGGTGATTGACTGTCGGGGTGGTAGACTATATGGTAGACTATCATGTCAAGCAGTGTTGAATGTTGCTAGTACTTGGGTGATTGACTGTCAGGGTGGTAGACTATATGTTAGACTATCATGTCAAGCAGTGTTGGGGGTTTGTTAATACTTGGGTGATTGACTGTTAGGGTGGTAGACTATCATGTCAAGCAGTGTTTGGTGTTGTTAGTATTTGGGTGATTGACTGTCAGGGTGGTAGACTATATGTTAGACTTTCATGTGTTGGTGGTCATAAGTAGTGTTTTAAGTTACACTTGTGAATAATACTTCGATGATAGAGGCCAAATGTATTATATATTTGTGTGTGAAATAAGTAAAGTTCCCATGAAACTTCTTTTTTTTATCTAGTATTGAAGGGTTGGCCCTTTTGCACATTTTTCAATCCACTTAGCCTACTTCCCACTGCTATTTTTAAAAGAAAGCTGGACAGCAAAATAAGTATTGTTTGTTCATATCAATTAAACTTATCCCTTGAGAGAGCTCTTATTGTCTGTTCCGACATGTGCTGCCACCTATCAACTAATCAAAATAATGGCTTATCAAATGCCAGTGGCTCAGCAAGCAAAGATAACAAATAAATACAAAACAATTTTAATAACTTCAAGATAGTTTTTCCTTAAGAGGCAATATCACTTTGTTAAACTGAATGTAGGTGAAAGTAATGTAGATAAACTTTGATATAATTTATTTCAATATAATCTAGTATTAGGCTAATTATTTAAAATTTGAAAATTCAGTATCATTATTCAGTATTATAAACAATGTATACATTTATCATTGTTTTATATGATTAATTTGTCATGTCCTTAATTTAAATAAACATGATAGGATTGTATAAAATGAAGCACAAATATACCTAAGTAAAAACACGAACCCATTTACAAATGTCCCTTCTTGGCATCAAAATAGTTAAGTGTTTATAAATAGGCCATGTATTATTAGTGTATTTACTTTTATACCATTTTATTTTTGCCAATTTCGTTATATTTTAGTGCATAATATAACATGCCTAAGGCACATAATTCCATACAAATTATTAACTTAACAAGTATAAACAAAAAGTATGATATGTTATATTTAATTTATGGAGAAAAGAAGATAAAATATTTAAATTACCGTATGAATTTAGGTTAGAGACCATTAATTTTGTTTCTTGCTCCTAATAATGCCACTGAAACAATAATGTAGCCTATAGGCTTATAGATTGAATATTTTGTTTGTATTGAAACAATAGTTCATGTCTATAGGTTATGTAGGTAGTCTTTGTTTAGTAGTTATTTTCACATAATTAACTGACCCAACTTAACTTAGATGATAATTCACAACCAGTAATTTATTTCAACAAACATTGAAAAGTTAAAACATAATAGTTAATAGATACAAAATTATGTTCATTTAGATGTCATTCAAAATTAATCAACTAAATAATTAAGGTATAACCTTAACCATAGTGCTTGGACTAATCTATTTACTACTTAGTAAATTATGACAAAGCACCGGTGCCTACGTTCAAATAAAGGTAGCATAGCTTACCTTTAATACAACAAAGTATTTGTTATTATAAAGCTTCTTTTGGTTTTCAAAATGATACATTTGAACAATTACTAGTTTAAGATTATGGAACCTTTTTCATATTTCAATCATTGTTAAATCTATTTATTTAATTCAATAGTAGCCTCCTTTGTAAATAAACTATTCATAACCATGCAATATCTACAACAAAACCAAACAATTATTTTACACGGATATTTTTTCAATTAAAACTGAGTCATCATATATGAAATATAGTTTTCAATCAAATGTCATTCAAGGTGAATAAACTAAAATCTAATCATAACTATATATCAATCTTAAATTAATGTATTTAAAATAGATACTTGGCAAATGATTTTTAGTTTTTTTTATTTATTTAATATTACAGGAACTACAACAAAGAACTGTGACAGACTTGAATTACAAAAATAATTTAAAATATTAACACACAAATATTTTTAACATTTTAATAAACATTTTAGATAAACCAACATGTATAGCTTCGAGTTATGTAATTAAGTTACAAATTTGATTTTTTTAGTTATTTCATTACAAAAATAAAACAAGTAATAATAAAGTTTAAAACATGAGTTAATTAAGAAACCATATTAGGCCTAATAAACATTGTAATGATTTAACTTTATATAATTTTTGATATGGTACTTTTAGTTTATTGACACATGTGGTAGAGAAATGAGTTCCAAACATACCAAATATCCAATACCTTTTTCTTAAATTTGCAAATGATAAGAAAAAAAACATATCACTGAACTTATCTTTAGCGCCTATGTATAAAATTGTATGTGTGAGGAATTCGAGACAAAGGGACATTTGGGTGTATATTGTGTTGTTATAATAAAGCTTCTAATTAAATTTGTCAAAAGGAAACATTTTTAACTCTCAAATGGTCAGAACAGTTAATAAAGTAATTGACAAGCTTATAAAGGAATTTAACATCCAACCAAGGTCATCTAATAATTTAAGCAGGTAATTTAAAATTGCTTCGATATATAAAACTTATCTTTCCCTAGGTGGGCTTTCTTCACTTAATTTTCACTTAGCTATTTTAATTTTCCTTGGGTTTTTTTTATTTCCTTTGGTGTATAAAAGGGTGGCCACACAAAATTTAGAATAACGTTATAGAATAATTTATGGTTTTCCTGAAAAAAAAAATTGTTTCCTGATTTTTAAGAGGCCTTTTCTATAGTTGAGAGAGAGACTTTGAACATATCATTTTGAATGATTTTTTTTAAATTATGCTAACACATTACCAAGTTTTAGTGCTTGAACAAGTACTGTTAATAAGTAGGTACCTCTCCAAGGTATTTGAGTTGAATTTTTAAAACTTGTACACCCATACAAGCTATTTAGAGTGGTCCTTAACAGGGAAATTTTAGTAAATAAGATGCCACAAGAATGTATTTGGAATGGTTCATCCCCAGCAATATTTTGAAATTCTTATACCTCTATAAACTATTTGAGTAGTCCTCGCTTTTGGATTCCTGACAGACATCAAAATTCAAGCACTTTTCCCATGATTATTTCCCCCAATGCACAAAAATAAGGTATAATTTCCAGTTTTCCTGATCAGTGGCCACCCTATATAATCATTTAGCCATTCGCCCACCTCATTGCTAAACAAAGTTGACTAAATAAGAGTTTAAAAACTATAGAACATTTTTTCAAATATTATTTAGTATATTTATATTAAACTATTTACAGCCATGCCCAAATCAATAATAATTAGTTCAGAAAAGTATTGCTAGTTTAACAATGTGTTACTATGTGGCAAAAGAATGGCCACAAATTTAAAAAAAAACTTTTTAGTCCTTTCTAAACTAAACACATGCAAATAATGTCATTTTTTTCAGCTATTCCATGAATTTCGATCATTCGAGATGGGGCCCAGTCCTGTTCAACTCTGATACTATACTGTATTTAAAATGTTGACCTTCCTTAGATTTTTTTATAAAAATAGTTTTAACATGTTTTAAAGAATGTTGTACCTTTATATCTGGAAAGTGTATAATGATTTATTAGTTAAGTATCAAACTTTTTTTTAACATTTTACACATCTTTGGTCTAGCAAATATAGGTTGTAGTAGTAAAATAATAATGCCCTAATAAAGGTATGACTAGCACCCAAGATGATCTAAAGTGTCAGACTAGCAAGAAATCAAATTGCCGATAATGGGGAGGTTGAGGTTTTAAATCTCAGCCAGGTGCACTAAAGATGGTTTACGCAAACTGACCTAACATGGATTGTATGCTATGAAAAAAAAACTGTGCTAAGTTTGAATTAAATCAGCTAATGCCTTCAAACATTATTGTGAGACATGTCCACCACATGCAGACAAACAAATTCAAATCGGTGGAGTTAAAACTCTGGCGAGATTATCTCTGTGATCTAGGGATCAGCGTTCCTGGTTATAGATCCAGAAGTCCTGGGTTTTATCCCATGTGCTTCCAGAATTTTTCTATGAAGCAGTGGGTCTGGAACGGGATCAAACTAAGCCTTGTGAAGATGAATAAACACAGTAAAGTAAACCTCTTATTTCTATCACATTTTCTAAGATCCCGCTTCAGGTTCAAGATCGTAAGTAAAATAAAGATTTTAACTCAAGACTTTAATATGTATGGGGTACATGAGATAGGAGAGGAAGCTAGCATGAGATGGTATGGACACGTAATAAGGGATATGAAATATGTAGGGAAGAGACCAAGAAAGAGATAGGAACAACAGATAGCCGCAAGTGTGCAAGTGTGAGGAGGAGAGTGCAGGAGGCATTTTACTAAACAAACCCAGCCACAGGCTGGAAACGGTTCACAACGACGAGGAGACGACGACGCTGACGATTTGAATATGTAAATAGGGAATCTGATCCAACTTTAATTATAATCAAATGTTTAGTTTTATTTTTCAGTTAAAATAGTCCATAGGAAAAATAATTTTTTAAATAATACCCTACATAGTTTTGATGAGATTGAAAAAATATAGTTAAATGATTTAAGTTTTAAACATTGATATTCGAAAATATAATTTCATAACCAAACCAGTGTTTATGCCATCAAACTCACAATAGATTGGATCAAGCCAATGGCAAGGATGGGATTAACACAGTGCCAGCCATATCGTTACAAAGAATTTGAGAATTTGTTGCGCTGCATGATCGAATACAGAAACACTGATGCCAAATCACAAAGTTCAAAGGGTCTGGAATGGTTTGTTGTTGGTAAGGAGTAAGATTCTGATGCATATTTAAGTAACTGTTCGGCCATCACATCTTGCTGTTCTCAATGTGTCTAATATTTTTGAGCAAAGCTGCCTTATTGGCTGGCCCACCCCATAAAGGAGCGAATATCTTCCTTTCCTCACTCAACAAATCACAGTTGCTATCATCTCTTGCATTGCTCACAATCTCTTTTATAGCCCTCACTACTGTCGTATCGAACTTGGTCTTTTCACTAAGCCACTTTGTCGCTTGTCCAAGGCTATCCTCTGAATCTATAATAGAGCTAACCAGACCTATCTTCACCGCCTCTTGAGGCGGGACCACACGGGCTGTTAGCAACAGATCCAAGGCCTGATGGGGTCCCACAGTATGTACCAGCCTAATACCACCGCCCCATGCCGGGGCGATACCCATGCGTGCATGCACAAAACCTATACCAGCAGCGCTTGATGTCAATAGACGATAGTCACATGAGATAGCTAGCTCTGCCCCACCTCCTAGAGCACCTGAAAACATAATATGTAAAAATCGACTATTATTTTGTTTGTGGATTTTCTTCAAACTTTAATATGTTCAAGAATTCTGTCATGAGCACCAAAACACTGGTCTCTATTAACTTAATTTTACTTATTCAATTCCTAACAGGATAGTTTAAGTGGCTACAAATTCAACATTTTTTATTATTATTATTATTATTATTAGCACCGCGTCTTACTACCCGTTCGGGTTGTACGCACTTACGCTAATGTGAAATGGTAGGGTGATTGTGAGATGAAATGGAGGACCTACAGTTTAACGTGGATTCCGAACCACGGTAGAGGCCTGGCATTCCTCACATTCACAAGTTGTGATTAATACACATCTTGTCAGAGGTGAAGGAAGGGTTTGGCAATCAGATAAATCTGTGCCGGAGCCGAGGATTGAACCCCTTTAATTTTCCTCCAGGATACCGTGAGGGGCCACAGTTCAGGTGAGCGCGGGCCACCTAATGGAGCCACCGATTTAAATCATGTTTGTCAGACCTACCCATCCCATCTTTTGGCACGCCAGCTTAGATTGAAAAACTTCAAATTGCAGAGTTAAAAAATAAATTGAGTTATATGAGCTGATATAAATGAGCAACCCAACCTTCAAGTTGTTGATTTAAAAAGAAGAATATGATTATGCCTGTTGTTACCTTATTTATTATAGTGGAAAGAGAACTTCCATCCAATTTTCACAGGGAGAGCCTTTTAGAAAATACAAACATATTTTTTGTAGGCAATAATAATAAGGTTTTACTAATTGTATTAGGGTTATTTTAAGGTAATGAAAATATCTATCAAAAGTGACCAATGAAAATCACATGACCAGACGTATGAATACGTGAGTAACTTTTCTAGCTGTCAAATAAGACTCTTCCTATGAAAATTGGACTGTACTTATAGCCTAATGGCATAAAGGGGAAATTCTTTGATATTTAAATCAAGATAACCTTGAAAGTGAAAAGTCGCTGTTTAAAGCTTTCAGTTATATACAGAATCAATTGACTTTAAATATGTTAGATGTTTTAAAAATAAACTATTTCATACAACAAAGCACGTATAGCTCATTATTAAAATGTAGCTCTCCACCCCTCTATTCCTCCCCGCCCTTTCACCCCCTGACATACCCGAGCCTTCGATCAACGCCAAAGATATGATGGGAAGCTTCTGTAGGCGATCTAACAGGTGTTGCATGAAACTGGCCATACGATACCCGTCGTCAGGGTTGCTGATTTGTCGGACCATGTCCAAGTCCCCTCCTGAACAGAACATGCCGTTGCTACCATACAAGATGACTCCCTTCCCCTGACTCCACCTTTCCAAGGTATTTACAGAATCTTCCAAATCGGCCATCATTTGACCTGCAAGGAACAGTTTAGTTGTGTGTGTGTATATATATATATATATGCGCTAATTCAAGAACATATTATGAAACCGCTTTCCTTTATAGTCTATTTTGTATGGTGGGGATGTTTTATTTATTGCCTGTAAAATACAGAGAATAAATAGACCATTTCAAATGGTTGGCATTTTCAGAGTTGCCACCATTTTATAGTAAAAAAAACTCTACATTTACCCCATTTTCAACTGTCATTTTTCCAGACACGCTACCCCTGGTCTTCTCCTTCCCCATCAGACCGCTTCCCCCTTCTACCTCCTGTGTTTCTTCAGAATTGTATTATATATATGTTACGGATGTGTGAAATCTGGATAATGTCGAGATTAGCCAGGAGATGTCGACATTATCCAAGTACAGTGGATAAAGTCAGAAATAGAAAGTAATTTATCTCATGTTCGACCTAAAACTAAGCACGTGTAATACAGATTATATTTTGGAACGTCATTTTGATCTCCAAGATTGAATCATAGCAATGCACTAACATTCAAAATGCTTCATTTTGATTCTTTTTCCTCCACTAACCTAAACTAACCAAACATAGCCTAAACTCACCTAATATAACCTAGCCTAGCTTAGCCTAAACTCACCTAATATAACCTAGCCTAGCTTAGCCTAACCTAACTAACCTAACATAGCCTAATATATCCTAACCTAACCTAACCTTAACCCTATAATTTTGACATTATTCAAGTGTGGGTGGATAATGTCAATATTAACCTAATAAACTTATAAAAACATTATTTAATCACCTCTCATTTAACATTACGCACGTATTTTGGATAATGTCAACATTATCTGGATAATATTGACTGTATCCAAGTTTGGACTTTATCCGTACGTAGCATATACATGCTTATTGTATACATTGCTAAAGGTACGCATTAAAATGAATCCAAGATACATGTCTGGACCCCAACTTTTTTGATTTCTATAAATTAACATTTTGGTAGATAGACCTATACTTTAAATATACAAAAAAACATGGCATTCACAACAAAAAGTTAAATAAAATGGTCTCAAAAATGTTCAAAGTATAATTTCTCATTATTTTACTATTAGTATGTGATAAGAATAACATTAAATTAGAAATGCTACCATTATTGTTATCATTATAGGTCTAATACAATTTATATAAATTTAAGTCACTTTTTCTTCTCATGTACTTAACCAAATCTTTAATTGAGAGTTAAAGTCAATAGTTTGATAAAAATATTCTTGATATCAAGGCTACCACATTTTTTACGTGCGAAAGATTTGTTTAACTTTCTTTTATAAACATATGTTTAAAGTGATATTTCAAATATTTAATAATGTGCTTGAAATAATTAAATCTCTGAAGGCAGTGATTGCGGCTTTTAATGAAATTTGAAATTTACTATGTTTTCCTTGAAACAATTCAAGTAGGTACTTGATCAATGAAATGAAGCAATGTCAATATCAGTATATCTAATCAAACACTCGAGACAGACCAATTTACTTGACATGTTTTAAATAATAAATGTCCTTCATAGTTTTAATATTAAATTACTTTCACTTTTAAAAAGATATTCAAAATGATGTATTCTTATTTTCTCAAAGTCTGCCAATTTGCACAAGAGAATTTTAAAAATAATCTAAAATACAATATTTTGTTGGTTAAATTTAGAGATCAATAAAGCCTTTTCAGACATCGTTCAAAAAGATCGGTTCTTTTTCTTTAAAAAAATTTTGTTTCCAGAGAAATTTTTCATTAGACTAAAATAGAGAATTTTAGGTTTTTCAAAACTTTTATTGTGAAAATTAAACAAGACAGGGAGATGGGGGAGATAAAAAAAAAACATGAGAAGTAGAAGGAACCTTCTTTATAAAATTTCTTTATAAGTACGAGATGTTTTGGGACTCTATGTTATCCTCCAGATTTTAGTTGAGACACAAAGTAAACACTATTTGTGGATATAAGAATGTTTTATTTACTTGATTCTAAATTGTAATTATATGAGAATGATATAATTATTTCTTCAGACCCAATTTTTAACTAGGCTAATTTAAAAAAAAAAATCCAAATTTTAAAATTCCTGTTTCAAGTTGAATAGGCCTATATGTTCATGCACAGAGGCTACTAAATTTTTAAATTTCAAGCCTCTGCATGCAATAGATATCGCGCAACACTTATGCAAGACAAACAGATGCTTCATTTTATTAATATAGAAGAAGATAATTGTATACCTTTTGAATATCATGAAAAAACCTGCTCTTAAAATTTTGTCTATACACTCAGCACATCCACAGTGGTCTATATATTATATTTCCACCTAATTTGTTTTAAGGATTTTTAAAAATTATTTGCAGTCTCAAGGGAAAAGAGGGTTCAGGGCAAATAGCCTATTATCCCCACCCCGGGCACTCGTTCTGAGTGTGCCATTACTGTACGATACTTTTTTTTTTAAGCTAAACTAATGTTCCCGAGTTTCCAGGACCTTATCCAACACCAGCTGCCCTCATACCACTAATGGCATTCTTCTTCTCTGGATGGTTGAGACACAATGTGGCGATGCTCGTGTCATCATCAAGTGTCAAGTCAATGCTGCCACCCTTATATTGCTGCAATGAGTGTCGTATCTCAGCCATTGAACTTTCAGGAAAAGTGGAGCAGCTGCTCAGGCAACTACTGACCCTTAATGGCGTAGCTGACATTACTTGATTTTGTGTATACAAGTATTTTAACAGACCCAACATGGAGGCTGTTAAATGTCCTGGAACATAATAGAATAGTAAGTTTTATAATAAGAGAGAAATAGCTTGCAGAATTATTAATATTGATAAATAATGGGAGGGGAGGAGGTTTTCAATTAGAGGAGAAGAAAATAGGAAGATGGAGGCATTCTGACCTGGCCACAGGCTGAAAATAGTTGATGATGATGATTTTATATCTTAATTTTCATACAGTTTGTATTTGTACTTGTTTTTACTTTTTATGTATTTTTTACTGTTATTGTATGTATATAAATTGTTATAAATCCCCTATCATGTTATACATTGATCTGGATGCTTGCTAATGAAATTCATTAAATTTAAATAGTGTTCTTGTATAAAAACTCTCATGATGTCAACCCGCAAGCCAGCTATACTGACCGGGCAGCCGCTGCATGTTGGCGAGAATAGTGCCAACATTTGCGGATAGAGGGTGTCATGTTGTCAGCACAACGAACCCTCAGGCCGTTCATCTCACTTTTTTAGACTGGAGCCGCTACTTATTTATTCATATCTAGTAGCTCTTCAATTGTCTTCATGAGCCTGAGTTTGACAGCGTTAATTAGCTAAAGTTAATAACGTCTTTAATATTTGATGCTTACAAATTTAATAATTTTAATTAGTTTCTTTGTTCTTTCCTAAACCTTATTTTTGTTCTAAACTTACATGAATCAGCAACTTTTCGTCCGCTAGTATTATGTAACAATGCTTTAACGTCATGGATCAAATAACGTGTTTAATGACCACTTACTAGTCACATAGACTGCGCCGTGCGCGACCGTGTGAAGCACTTTACTTTCAAGTTTCATCGTGAGAATCTAAGATTACGGGCTTTGGCAAGAGTCTGTTCATGATAGATTTCTACTTGGACGACAGTTAAAAAATCATATGTTTAGTTTTTGGGTTGCCAACACTTGTAAAAGATCACTGTTTTGTCATAAATGTTAAGTTTTTTAAATAACGGAAACTTAAGCTTTCTCATACTATTTTATTAATTTTAATAATTTCTTTGTATCCAATTCGAAACAATATTTTAAATATAATTAAAAGAACTTATTCTTCGTTTTGGAACGTTATTGACTATGTGTAATATAGTGCATACATCAATACCCCCAGGCATCGTATTTACTTGGAAAAGAGAAAATTCTTGTCTTTATTATTATTTTATGATTATTTTATATTATTTCAAAATGTTTAACTGAATAAAATATTTTTATCCACTGCGTGGGTGCATCATTGTAAAAAACTTGTTTCCGTCATATTCCATCATATGGTTTAAATTCGTCGGTCGCCATTTTGAAGCTATTTTCGTTAGATCTTTTGTGGAAATGCTGTGAATAATAATTTTTTAAGTGAAATAAAACGATAAATAAGCTTTTTGTCCGACCTCAAATAAATATATAAATAATATTGGCCAAAATTACTGTGGTTAACTATCACATTCATATATTATCATCTCTTTTCATTATAGTGATCCTAAGTGATTGATGTCGGCTGTTGGCGTAGGGATGGCTATATTAGAGACTATTTCTAATAACTTTTTGAGCCGTCATCCAAGTAAACTTAGGTCATGAATGACTTATACTCTTTAGTTCCACTGATTGGACATTGAAATCAAAAGACGTTAGTATCGTCGCATATCAGCACGCACGCCATTCAAATACTGTAGAGTGGTTTGGACTAATACGTTTTCATTTTATAGTTTTAGGTTATATGGTCAACAATGAATATAACTAAGATGACCAAAATTAGCTTATTAATAGGATATATAATAACCATAATAAATTGATGGATCATGATTTTTTAATAATTTTAATTTGCTTGGTTATGCAATAAATATATTCTTTTATCAAATTTTCAAATTTATCTCGGCACACTGTGTAGGGGTGAATTGTTCTATTAATATAAATAAAAGTTTTTTCGGATAACCTGTTATGAACAGTTCTATCCGTATTTTTTGCGTTCGCGTTGCGGGAGCAGGTTCACGTTCACAGTTTGCGTCACAGAAGCAGTTGTACTCGTGACAGAAAATAAATGCCTTTCCTGCTCCATCTCTAGAGTGGGAGTGAGCATGGCGGGTTTGTAACTAAAGAAGAAAACCATAAAGAGCTCCATTTTTTAATTAGGCTTAGCCTAAAATCTTTAATTGACTTCATGAAAAGGTTATCCAGTAAAAATATTAGAAAATAAAATTTCTAGAAAAAGTAAACAAAACTAACTGTTCCTAAAAGTCAACGCGAGCAAAAATAATATGTATTTAAGGGTAATTTTTCTTATCAGCCAGTTAACAACACTTGAGGGAATTCATGCTTGAATCCTATTAATTGACATTTTGAATGATTTGTATGAATATTAAGACTAGTCAAATATACAATAAAATTTTAAAGTGGAGAATAAAAGTTTTATTAGACCTTCAACTAAAAAATTCCCAAGTTTGTTATATATTTATGTTATTTACCTCAATGTTTTATTTTCATATATTACTAGATTTTAAATGAAAATAATATGTATCTCACAGCTAAGTGAACATTATTAATAGCTTTTGTCTAAAACGCTCATAAATTAGACGTCACAGGTTCGTAACAGAAATTATCCGGGGAAGAGTTGGGGTACATGGAGTACATGAGATAATAGAGGAAGCAAGATTGAAATGGTATGGGCATATAATGAAGAAAAGAGAGGATGCTGAAGAAAATGTGGAAATTAAGTATATGGGGGAAAAGACTGCAGGGGTGGCCAAGGAAGAGATAGGAGCAGATAACAGAAAGTGTTTAAGTGAAAGGAGAAGAATGGAAGGAATTAAAGGAGGAAGAGTAGTGGAAGGATAGAGGAAGATGGAAGCATTTTACTAAACTGACCCGGCCACATGCTGGGACTATATTTGATAATGATAATGATCTTCAAAACAACAATATTCAGCGATCACAGTGCTAACTCATTTTGCGGCAAACTATACAAATAAAAAGATTCTAAATCTGATCAACATCTAATTTACATGCTGCAAAGTATGATCTGTGCTATGGGTCACACGCATAGGAAAGACACATCGCATTCATTATCTGCGGTGGACATTACAATTATTATTTTTAAGCTACTATTATTGTCGCATTTATATTTATCTTAGTTGTATTATACCAGTCCCTGAATTCATAATTACTCTAATGATTGTGATTAGCTATCAATTAATTTTCGATTATATGAAGAATAGTTCTTTATTGATAATCAGCTGAGTGCTAGCTTTATTGTCTGTTGACTTAATTGAAAATACTTGCTCTTTAAAAGCAAACATCATCCTATTTATTTAACGAGTCCGTTATCTTCAAGTCAAAGGTTGATGATTCAAGATTATTCTGAGCTTTACTACTTTTATAAGAGCAATTACACTTTAGTCTATAAAGGTTAAGACAGCTCAGTGAAATACTGACTGCCACATCCAGCAGAAAAAAATATTTTTGTTTAAAAATAAATTTTGATACACAGTATGATTCGAATTGTCACCACCTTTCTACTTGCTTGTGTTCTTGGTAAGTTACCGCTAATTTTAATACATTTTTCCTAAAGCATTTTACTATCAATAATGTATTTGTAAACATAAAATATTAGAGTAAATTGTGTATATTTCATGTTAAAACAAAGTAGCTCTGTTAGATCTTACGGGATTAGTATGCATAGAGGGCCGGATTCTCTTGATTTTTTTTTTCTTTCCCATAGAAAATTAACATTTTCTAACATCCGAACACATAAGATAAAAGAAAATTTCCAATAATAACAAAATTAATATTAAAAAATTCACCTCACTCACAAAATAACAATACAACGTTTGCATAAAGTCATGACATGAAGAAAATTAAAGAATTCCGCATTCTTTCCGTATAGTACTAGTACTAACCCCAACTCTCCAGTCATTTATTTATTATAATTTAAGTTTCATGAGTAACAGAAACATAGGACCTAATTAGTCTTATCCAAATCTTACAATATTTCACTGTTTAGTTTAGAAAATTATAATATTATCCTACAAACTTTGGTTGAATATGATGCTGACATCAACTCACCAGCAGGAATAGGCTACACTACTACCAGCAAGGCTGTAAATTTGCTAGTGGTTTGTCTATACAGCCTGATTTAGCCTATAAAAGTTAAAAGTTGTCATATTGATAGATATTGTCATTTTTCGGAAATAACGGTGCAGCCTACAAATAAAATAATACTAAAGGATAAATTGGAATTATTTCACTATTGACTGCAAATTTTCTAAAAGTTATTTACTACCAGAGTCCTACTATAGTCTACGCCCGGCTCTGACAGCTGAAATAATTTGCAGTCCTCTCTCTAGGTGAATTACCGGTATGCTGCTTTTGCTTAGAATGAACCTTCTTTAAGCCAATTATCTAAATTAAGTTAGCTGTTATGTAAAAGTGGGAATAGGCGGACAACATGATAGCACATCAACTATAGGCCCACATAGATTTTAATAAGTCTTGTCATTCAGCTAAACAAAACAACTTATATGAAATTTTGGTTAAGTTTGGGATATCTTGTCAAGCCAATAGAGGTATGTTTGATGACTACATGTGGCAAGGTACAATGTAACTTTTCAGATAGGTAATTTCAAAATATAGGCCTATAATGGGTTGAAACACAGAGATCACAGACTGAGGACAATAATTTATATATTACTGTGAACAACATATCATTTAACAGGCTTATTGAGTTTAAATATTTGGGAACAATTTTAACTAGCAATAACAATATTTTAGGGGAAATTAGTGAAAAAAATACAGTCGGGAAATGCATGCTATTACTCGGTCATTAAGTTGTTGACATCTTATCTGCTGTCAAGGAATTTAAAACTCAGAATATACAAAACAATAATTTCACCGGTTGCTCTCTCTGGTTGTTAAACATGGTCTCTTACCCTAGATGCCAAAAATAAATTTAGGGTGTTCGAAAACTAGGGGCTTAGGAAAATATTTGGTCCAAAAAGGGCTGAATATACTGTTGATTGGAGGAGGTTACATAATGGAGAGTTACATACCCTCTACTCATCACAATATATTGTTAGTATAATCAAATCTTGTTAGATTACAGTGGCCAAGACATGCATTGCAAATGGAAGAATCTAGAACCGTGTTCAGGGCATTGACTGGTAAACCCATTGGGAAGACTTAGACACAGGTGGGAGGATAACATTAGAATGGACTTGAAAGAGATAGGGTGTAATGAGGTGGACTGGATAGAACTAGCTCAAGATAGGGATAGGTGGCGTACTTTTGTAAGTGTATCGATGAACTTGGAGTACCGTAAACAAGTAATGTAAGTCAACATTAATTTTTTTTCATCCCCCTACCCTTGTCACATAAATTTTGTGAACCCCTTTTCTAATATATCACAATATCAAGCTCCAACCCGCACCCTTCTCCCTCATTTAAATAGTATTTTTAATTGTAGACCCTATATAACCCTTTTTTTGAAACGTGTGCTTACATATTCACCAAGCTCGACGATCAAAGTTGATTAGTCAATCGTTGTTTGTTTACACGTGCGAAAAGTCTGGTTTATTAACACAGAACGCTGCCTGATATGCTTGGTTGTAATGTGACTTTTCACACATCCTGACCACCCTTTTCTCTCCACCCCGCTCTCCTTATCTGCTGTTGGGTGTGTAGGCCTATAATGTGTTATTTCTCTTCTCAGGCCTGGTTCACAGTGCGAGTGTCACTGTCCCAAACTTCAGTGACACATACACTGTAAAGGGGACACTCTACATCCCATACGCAGAAGTGAAGGAGCCCTTCTATGCTTACTATGATCTGGATTCAGGCAACAGTCGGATTGACTACTATGGAGGTACGATACAAAAAAAAATTACAATTTTGTTGTTGTTGTTTTTTGAAATGACATCAGAAACCCTATACTTTATTCACTAAATAATGTAAATTTTATAATTTTAGTGATAAGTTGACCAAAAAAAACATACAATTGTCTAAAAAGTTTAGAAGCTTAAATACATTTAATATTGAGACATCCTATCAGATTTATTCTTATAGCTAGAATTCTTGTATTAAAACTCATGAACAAAAAGTTTAACTCCAAAAAATACCATGGTGTCAGACCTCAATTGAGCCAAAGGTCTACCAACTTAGCAGCTCTTGTCTGCTGGGGAAGATAGTGCCAGTGTTTGCAGATAGAGGGTGTCATGTGGTCAGCACAACGAGCCCTCTGGCCGTTAATCTTAGTTTTCTAGACCAGAACCACTACTTTTTCATTCAAGTAGCTCCTCATTTGTCCTCACCAAACCCCGCTAGAGACCCACTGCTTTACAGAACAATCTGGAAAGCACCGAGAATCAGACCCCAAGACCTCTGAATCTTTAGCCGGAACTCTGACCAATAGACAACAGAAGAGGTCGAACAAAAAGTTATAGCCTATTCGACTTAAATACAATACATTTCAAATATCTCTGCAAAGTTAATTTTTATCTTATTTTTACTTAACTAAGATTGCCTCAAAAAATTGTTTAAAATTTTGATAAATAATATTTATGGGCCTTCTTTTTCATGGTAATGCACCCTTGAAATGTGTGTTTTGACATTATTTTGTTTTTGTGTACCAGTAAACTTTAAAAGAACACAATAATACTGGTTATTAGTATATTTAACTCTTATTTCATTTAAGGAAACATTATGATTGAGATACATTTTAACTAAAGGCTACCCTCTTCGGTGACTGCGTGGTCTAACGCGCTACTCTCATGTTGGACTACACTGCCAAAGACTGGGAGATCGAGATTTGATCCCGGTCGGGTGCACTGAGGGTGAATTTTCCTAATTGTTTTTTTTTCTCTCCTTCCACACAAATATGGGTGCATTTTCTTTAAATTAATTCTTTCTAATCCCTAAACCATTAGTGTAATTAGTACATAGATGTATAACCCGAACTGGTAGTGAGATGCAGTGCTAAAAAACACAACTAAAGGTGTTACGTTTGTTACATAGTGATAAAAAAAGTGTTGGACCTTGATTTAACACCAGATTCTCAATTCAGGGTCAATCCATTATAACCCAATATTACTGGTCATGTTTGGGTTCAAGGTATGGTGAAGACATATCAGCTGAGCAATTTTGGCAGCAAATACGGGTCTACTGTCAAAGTGGTTCCTGTTACGACCGAGACAGAACTTAACAAAGACACTTGCCTCAGGATCAACGGCAGTAGTAGCGATCCTGTATCCGTCCAGAGCATCCTTCCGGACACCACCGGATTTGAGGTAACAAAGCTCTAGCTTTAACAAATTCCCAACCAGAATGTTTGTGTTTCATCTTTTAAATTTGTATGAAGGAGATTCCTTGAAATTTGTAATTTATGTAGAAATGACGTAGAATGTTGTAATGGTACTTTTTTGGACCCCTCTCATTTATTTAAAAAGTCTTGGAGGAAGTGTATTTTTCTTTAAAGAACTGTATGTAAAGTTTCCTTTTAATAATTCATCCATGGATGAGGCGTTTTTAAAAGTAATTTCAATTTATTACATTTTAAAATTTTCTTTGTTTATAAAACTCCCTACGTTCTATTTGAAAATCAGCTGATGTGCTGGCTGCCTTTACCCAATAGGAAGCTATTTTAACACTGGTGACAAGGGGTTCAAGGAGCAAGGGGTAGGTCATATATAAGCAGCTTGTGCTCATAGTAATTGACAGAAAAATAGTAATATCACAGAGAAAAATAGTAATCTCCAGAGAAAATCTCATTCTGTAACAAGGACTAGCTCAAGCTCTCTCCGCGTCATTTCGTAAACGAATAAAAGACTCTCATTTTAATATTACAATACTGAAGGTGAAATTAACAAAATAAATCGTGTACAACATTAACTCTCTATTAATTTCAACAAATAACCAATAAGTAATCTTACAGTAAGAAATACATATAATCAGATCGTCATAGCCGGGTGATATCAATACCAAGTGTTTAGTAAGCTATGCACGGGTCGTTATCATCATCATAGTTGTGGCTTGACAGTAATTTTAAAGGTATTTGAAAAACTTGTTTTATTACATTTCCTTTGCAATTCTCTCTGGCATTAGTGGAAATGTTTTATTGATACGCTACTACCTAAAGAAGATTAAGGTGGAGACGTAAGGGACGCAAGAACCAATCAGTGTTTTTGCAGTTTTTATAGCAAAACATTTTGTTTTTGTAAAAAAAATCAAATATTGTTTCATTACAAACATAAAGTTCAATTCTCTTCACCTGATGATCTCAAAAATTCTTGAATATCTGTCAAGGAGGTTCTGGAATTTAATGAGAACTTTTTCTCTTCAATTTAAAAAAGTTTGCTATGTAATGCTGCTATGCTCATAACAGAGCTTCGACAACTCTTGATATCACCATGTGAAGAAAATATAACTATGTTTCTACCGGAGCAATATTTTATTTAGCTCCCAATCGTTTCTGCAGTTATTGCAAGTAATTTATCTTGACAATTGCTGTTCTCATAGGATAGCATGGCCGTTGCATTGTTTGATTTACTCTCCTGCTTTGTATTTTCCCTCTTATTCACATATTGCCGTGCACTTAGTGGCATGCTGGATAGTGTAAGTTATATAAACTATTACTGAACCAATGATTGATCTTAATTGGAATGACATATATAACTCAAAGAATATGTTTATTTAATTTGTAAAATAGTGTATTTGTCTGAGTGAGTGACATTTATGTTAGTGTATATGTGATTGGGGTGTGTGAAGCTTCAAAACTTCGACTTGACTTCGAAACAAACATCGGCCTTGAACCTTCTCCATTAAGAATATTGACAGTTAAAATACTCACTTTATGTTCCTTTACTGCCATTCTAAGATGTATTTTATATTAAAAATTAATATTCATATGCAGAAAATCTGAAGTTTTTTCTTAGCATCACGTCTTACTACCTGCCTGGGCTATACGTTCATAAATAATAATAATCATTATTATTATTATTATTATTACTAGCACCACGTCTTACTAACCGTTCAGGCTATACGCACTTATGCTAATGTGTAATGGTAGGGTGATTGTGAGATGAAATGGAGGACCTGCAGTTTAACGTGGAATCCGAACCACGGTGGAGGCCTGGCATTCCACACATTCACAAGTTGTGATTAATACACGTCTTGTCAGAGGTGAAGGAAGGGTTTGGCAATCAGATAAATCTGTGCCGGGACCAAGGATTGATTCCCAGACCTCCAGCACAGAAGTCTTACACCTTACCCCTAGACCGCCAGGTCACCTCATAAATAATTGAATTATATGTTTTGATAACTTGTTTTATCAGATTAATACAAAATATTACAAATAATTGTGCATAAAACATTTTCCAAGGAATTTTGGTTTATAAAGTAATATAAATAAACACAATATAATATTTTTTCTATCATAAAACAATTAACCAAAAATATTCTGACTTAGATTCTGCTTCAAGAATATTTCATATATTTAATTTTGAGTTCACTTAATATTGAAAATGTGGACTTCGCACACCCCTTTTATGTGACTTGGCTAGAATTTTTGGAGAAACTACACAAACCAATTATCTTGTTTCAGAACTTGGGATTAGATGTGCTTAACGGTGTAAATGTTGAGAAGTGGAGATTGGTGGTTACCAATGGGGAAAAGATCAACAAATACAACCTCTGGATACGTTATAAGGTAATGCAAATTCCTATAATGTCTTCTTTAGAAAGGAACTATTTATTTAAAATATTTCAAAATTTTTTAAAGACTTAATCGTTTGGTTATAAATATATTAATCTTAAGGATGTGTGAATACTCTTTAATATAAGACTCAAATGTTTTCAATATAATTACTACATAACCTATATGACTTTACTTTCATTAATTGAACATTGTGGATCTTTAATCACAGCGGATCAATTTTTTTCTTTTGTGTCATAGAAAAATATTTTTGGAACAATTTATTCTTCATGTGGGCGTACATTAGTTGTTGAGATCTTGCCTGATTTCAAGGAATATGAAACTCAGAATATACAAAATAATAGTGAAACGTGGTCTCTTACCTTACATGATGACAAAAATATTTAAGGTGTTCGAAAAAAATTGCTTAGGAAGATATTCGGTTGTTTTCATTAGTTGTGTAACGTGGTCTCTTACATTACATGATGAAAACAAATTTAGGATGTTCGAAAAGATGCTTCCAGGAAGATATTTGGATAGTGGAGGGGGTTACATAATGATGAGTTACATATACCCTATAGTCATCGCAATATATTGTTAGGATAACCAAGTCTCGTAGATTACAGTGGACAGTACATGCAGCATGACTTGGGGAGAATCGAGAACATTCTTCAAGGTAATGATTAGCAAACCCACTGGGAAGACCTAGGCGCAGATGGGAGGATACAATTTGAATGGACCTGAAAGAGATAGGGTGTAATGAGGTGGACTGGATAGATACTAGCTCAAGATAGGGATAGGGTGTAATGAGGTGGACTGAATAGAACTAGCTCAAGATAGGGATAGGGTGTAATGAGGAGAACTGAATAGAACTATCTCAATATAGGGATAGGCTGTAATGAGGTGGACTGAATAGAACTGTTCGAGTTCCTAATGCTTTAGAGTAAGTAGGTGGGCCTATAAACTATTTTGAATAAATAAAAATGAGCTACAGTTTTGTCCATAAGAATACCAAAAACATGTCTTAACTAAGCTAGTGTGCCTGGTTACCTCTTACGATTTAGTTACTAAACCTCTCACGAAAAGACCTGTTGGACTAAAAAATATTAGTTTTTCCAACTGTTATTATCTATGATCCAAAAGCAAATGGATGCCATTCCAATCATAGCATGAACAAATTTGATGTGTCTTTATGCAAATAAGTGTGAATAAGGTGTATTTTGTGCTTAATTTGCTATTTAAAAGCCACTTTTATTATTATTTTGGGTTAAACATGTTTTCTTGCCTTAATAGTAAGTTTTTTATCACTCTGTTCTACTACTTGTTCAGGTTATATGCATGTATTATAATTTATTTTCTTGGGTTGGGTTGAGGGAGGAAACATTTTAGAGATAATCTTCCTGCATTTGCTTCGAAGGAAAGTGGGAAACAATTTAGGATGAACAGCTTAAATAGATTTGACCGTGATTCTAACCCTGATCTTCCCGTCATCAGCAGGCCACTTTCACGAGAGAGTGACGCCTTAGACTGTTCGGTCACACAAGCTGGTAATTATTAAGCGATTTTACCTGCTTTGGTGGCCACGTGGTCTAATGCATTACTCTCTTGTTAGACTAGACTGCCGTAGAAGGGGAGATCAGGGTTCAATCCTGGTCACATGCACTGAGGGTGGGTTTCCTAAATGGCTTTTCACTCTCCTTCCACACAAATGCGGGTGCACTTCTTATAAATTAAACCTTCCTAATTCTCAAACCATGAGTATGATAAATACATAGGTTTATAACCCGAACGAGTATCAAGACGCGTTTCTAAAAAAACACTAAGCTTGTTTAAAAGGTTGTCTAAAGCTTCCTATATGACTTCCATTTGCATTACTGTATAATTTATTTCTATCAGGTACTAATTAAGCGGACTAAGAAGGTTTACTTGACTATAGATTTATCCTGCCATCCTGGCAACATGAGTTTCCAGTTTTCAAATAACGGGCTCCCTATGAAATTCAGACTTTATTAACATTGCTTTACTGAGCTTTCTTATGTTGTGCTCCAGAACTCAACCAAGGACCCATCTATAGCGGAGCCCATTCCTGTCCGCTATGAGATGAAGGGGTACAACACCCTACTGGGCTCCCATTATGACCACTACTACCTCGTCTATGATTGGTTCACTTCAGACAAGCCCAGCATAGATGCCTTTAATGTCAGTGAGTGAAATACAATATTTTCAACACACTCTTCTGGGAGAAGCAGAAGGTTTTGTGTTCAAGTATACATGGAATCCTTCTAATGATATGAATGTTGTTGTCGGTTGACCAGACTTTGTGATGTCACTTGAGACCACAATATCCTTTTATTGTGTACTATAGGCCACTGAAGAATCATATTCTAAATGTAACATCCGTTCGTTTCAAGTTTGTTTTTTCAGTTACCTATTTGATTATTTTTGTGGATCTTGTTTACGCTCTGCTAGCATTTTGTTGTTAGCTGTGGATCTTGTATACATTCTACTAGCATTTTGTTGTTTGTTGTGGATCTTGTATACATTCTACTAGCATTTTGTTGTTTGTTGTGGATCTTGTATACGCTCTGCTAGCATTTTGTTGTTAGCTGTGGATCTTGTATACATTCTACTAGCATTTTGTTGTTAGCTGTGGTATCTTGTATACATTCTACTAGCATTTTGTTGTTTGTTGTGGATCTTGTATACATTCTGCTAGCATTTTGTTGTTTGTTGTGGATCTTGTATACATTCTACTAGCATTTTGTTGTTTGTTGTGGATCTTGTATACATTCTGCTAGCATTTTGTTGTTTGTTGTTTACAAGGTAATGTGAAAGCTTTCACTTCTTGAAAATTCTTATAACCTCATCCTTAGAAAGAGAATATTTTATTTAAAACATTTTGAAAATGTCATATTTAATGAGATATTTCAAATCTGTTCAGAATATATTTAAGTTTTCTTCTTCTTTTGAAATGGTTTGAAGATACGAAAGTTATTGTGGTGATTGAGATTGAAGTGAAGGAAATTTGACATTTCGAAGCTTTGCACGCCCATTCACTCTTATGTATACAAATAAATATGATGTAGTTGTAGAAAAATAAAAGTAAAAACACTAACAAATATTTACAAAAACGTCAATGTTTTGATGCTTTAATTTCATCTCCTTCAGGATGTAGCATTAAGATTCTGACAGCGTTGAAATATTGTTTTTACTTTTATTTGTGCCTTATATTGTCACAATTTTATCATATTTATTTATTTATTACATATTATATTTTGCTTAGTGCATTTTTTTTAATACATATTTTACTTTGACTACCATAGCATTTAATAATCATTTAATTAATTACTCTTACAGGTTCATATCTAAGTGTAATATCATTCCCTACCAATTTCCTTTTCCTCTCTTTTGTATTTTTTGGTTTCCACTTTTAAGACATTGTGTTGCATGTTTCATATTCCTCCCTGGTACGTTCTGATAGAATGAAACCTAGGTCGGGGGATTGGGCGGGAAAGATCGATTTTCTTCAAGAGGCAGACATTACTGTTTTGTCCAATGGCAGCATTGTAAAATGTGGACCGTGTTCTTGTTTTCATTGTAAAATTTTGTTTGTTCCTTGTATAGGTTTTCTATTCACCTTACCTATACCTTCTTTCAAATATAGATTTAAACAGATATTTATGAGATAAGACTTGAAAATAAATTTGTTATCTTATTTGATCATAAAGGAATATTAGCATATTAAATAATACCCACACAAAGGTGTAAGGATTGACAAATGAGATATAATATTGATATTCCAATATTATGTCCCCAGGTGTAACGTGCGGTAACTTTTCCACCTATGATGAAAATCACATATACTTGTTCAATCCCATGAAAGAGTTTGTGCACAACTATGATGCTCATGTCGACCAGGCATTTGAAAAATTCAAGAGCAATCACAGCAAAACATACGACTCTGATAAGGAACACACACTGAGGAAAGAGGCGTTCAGACAGAACTTGAGGTTGGTAATCTTACTTTCACTAGGAACTCATAATATTAACTGGCTTCGTGGTATAGTGGTCAGAGCTTCTGGCTGCTGACCTAGAGTTCCTGGGTTCGATTTCCAATAATTCCCATGGTCACCAGGGTTTGGTTAATTAGGATTAAGTTAGGTTTAAGATCTTCATTGGCTCCACCCCGTCATATTAATAATAATCATCATCATCCCCTCATTTCATCGGGACTTGGAAAGGATGTACCATTAGTACATTCAGGCGTCCCTGCGCTACGGTACATTAGTACTGACTAATCTTTCTGCAAACTGGGCTACAGATTGATGTAGCTCACACACACCATTATTATTATTATTATTATTATTATTATTATTATTATTATTATTATTATTATTAATTTGCTATATAGTATTCCTAAATTTAATGCACTACATTTAAAACAACCACATACACATTCAAGCTAATTTAATTAATTAAAACACCTACCTTACTAAATGAAATTATTATTATTGTTATTTTTTTTATTATTATTATTATTATTATTATTATTATTATTATTATTATTATTATTATTATTATCATTCATAATATTGATTTAGTTATAATTAAAAACTAAAGGGTGATCGTCTTTGAAAATGAAAGTGTTAGAAAGTATGTGAGGGAAATCACTGTATAAACACACTTATTACACTTATTTCAGATTCATCCACTCGAAAAACCGAGCGAATCTAGGATACACCTTGGGAATAAACCATTTGGCAGACCGCACTGATCTGGAGATTAGGGCTCTTAGGGGTAAGCAGTACACAGCCGAGAAGCACTACAATGGCGGACTCCCATTTCCCTACAACACCTCTGAGGAACTGGACAAATTACCACCGTACATAGATTGGAGGCTGTTTGGGGCAGTCACCCCAGTGAAAGGTGAGTTGTAGTGTAGATATTTGATCCAAATTGCTAATAGATATACTAATTCTTCCTCTTTGAATATTTTTAGCTCTAACATTGTACTGAAGCAATATTTTATTTATTTTAGCCAAAAAAAAGTTTCATCTTAAAAACTGCAAAAACACTGGCCTTTTCTTGCGTCCTCTTCATCCTACCTTAAAACGTACAATTATGTAATTTTCGGATGAAGAAGGGGACTAATGTCGCCTGAAAATCACATAATTGTGTTTTTTATTATGTTTTACGGCTTTCTGGTGTGGAGGCCTTTCCCTTTTATCCTCATTTATTAAGAAAAAAATGTGTAATAGTACAGTTGGAAGTGAAAATATTTTTTCCGTTAATTTCATGCAATAAAAGATTTATGTCTGGCACTAAATACGTCTGGTTTTTATCTTTATTTCTCATCAAAATTGAACTTATCTACCATTATTTGAATATAAAAGGCAAAGTAGTAAGTTTTGCAATAAGATCCCATTTTGTTTATTATCATGTGTGTCAAATACATTAAATACATTTAAAAAATATTTTCATATTAATTTTAATGCACTTTTAAACGTTTGTAAAAACACTTTTCACTAAATGTTTGTGTCTCTAGTGATTGAGTAAAATGATGAAAATTTGTTTATATTAACTGTTTAGACCAATCTGTTTGCGGATCGTGCTGGAGTTATGGTACCACTGGAGCTATTGAGGGTGCCTATTTCCTAAAGACTGGTCAACTTCTGCGGCTCTCGACTCAGGTGAGGTATCCACTTAGTAACTGTATTTCTTTCCATATATCTTCAACTGAGTCTCGATACTGACCTACCCCCATCTTTTATATGGTATTTTGCAGCAAATAAAAAATAAGGGCCAGTCCGGAAGACAGCCGAAAACGGAAGAGGATACCCAGCTGGAACCATTTCTTTATTAGGATACAAACTATATTTTAATACATTACAAGGAAGATGTATATTTAAGGGAGGGTTAGTAGGCCAAGAAGAAGTGACTGATAGGTGGCTCCAAGGGGAGAGGACAAGGTCACAGTGGAGGAGGAGAGGATATGATCCAAACAGATCCGGGCAGTGGCTGGAAACTGTTCATGACGAGCATCATATCTACTGTAGGCCTAACAAACTCCGATTCACATTAAATACCGGCTACGATATCCTAATTTCCCGTCCCCTTGCAGGAAAACCTCCCAACACATTCACAAATTCCTATAACTCTTAATTTTTTTCAAATAGCAGGGTGTTTGATAAGCGTTCATTGAATATGCAGACCACTTGATAAGCATTCGATACGTATATGGACCAACCACCTTAATATACTACCTACCTGTCCCTTTGCTAAAGCCAGATATTGTATTAATTTATGTGTTTATCAACAGTAGAAGAGAGCATTTTTATTAATTAGCTTTTGTCTGGTTACAAATAATACCAACTCAACTCTTACTTTAGTGATATGGTAACATACATTTGGAAGAGGGTGCAGGAAAGGTGAAAAGAAATCATATAAAAGGGAACGAACACAATATGACTGTAGCAATGTTACATTGCTGCCACTGGACAAAGAGTTATTTGGCTTCCTCTTGAAGAAAATCGTTCGTCACCACCCAATCCCCTGACTTAGGTTTCATTCTTTCGGAACTCATCAGGAGAGAGAGTGAAATGTATAATGCAACTTCCTAAAAGAGGGACACAAAAGATAAATAAATGAAATTGGTAAAGGATAATAGGACACTTAAATAGGAAAATGTAAAAGGAATAACATTAATTGGTATGGTGCAACAAATAGATAATTAAAGCAATTATTTGTATATTATCATAACAGGAATTTTCAGAAAATGGATGAATGGTCACCTGCCTTACACTAAACACAGTAATATGGACAAACCTTTAACACTTCCTGCTTAAACACACAATTTTGATTTAAACTTATACTATAGTTCTAGAGTTATCAGAAGATTTACAACAGCTACGATGCATCTTAATTTTATCACTTAGAAGTTTCACACCAATACACTATCAAACCCAAACAGCTAATTAATTATAACTTGAGATAACCCATCCATTTATTTCACTTGATAGACAAACCTAATACACTCCAAACATTAATAGATCTTTTACTTTTTTACATCCATTTACTGTTTCTATCCTATGGGTCAGTTTTTTATTCAAGCAATATATTTACCGCTACCGGCTTGCTAGGCCTGTTATAGCTTCATGTGCATTATAATCTAACTTAAGACTAGGAAAGGCACAACATCCAGTCCCCGTCTGTTAATTCATCACTGTGAAAGAATAAAACCACATTGCTGATCTAATCAATCAGTTCAGAAAGTACCTCAAATAAATTAAATAAAAATGTCTAGTAAAAAAGAAGCTGTACAACCTTATTAAATTGATTTAAAAATCCAAGTTTCTATTATTGTAATTTTTTTTTAATGTTTTGTTTGTACTTATGGTTTATGCTTGAATATATTACAGAAATTCAACTTGAAATATTTGTAAAAGTACAAATATTGCTCTTTATTACTCAAGTCAAAAATACCTACTTTCACACACCTAATAATTATTGCTATATTGTTTAGCTGATTTCATCTTAAAACATTCTCATAAATATTTTAAGACTTAAATAAATTTATCATGTGGAAGGTCTGACACCTTAGCTCAGTCGGTAGCATGTCTGCCCGCTGAGCTATGGGTTTCAGGTTCGATTCCTGGCATAGCCAAGATTTGTCATTGATGAAAATATGGGTTTACCCTTGCACATTGATAAATTAACAGCCAGGGACTGGATGCTGTGCCTGCTTTAGTCTTAAATAGATTATAGGGCATATGAAGCTACGACATGCCTACCAAGCCGGTAGTAAAAAATATATGTCTTGAATAAAAAACTGACCTAGACCATATGTTGGAAACAGTCATTGGTGCAAAGTAAAAAACCATAGTGAAGATTTATTTATGTTATATTGTTTTTTGATTAAGTTAACCACCTTGTGTGTGACTGTTGGCAGGCCTTGATCGACTGCAGCTGGGGATACGGTAACAACGGCTGTGATGGGGGAGAGGATTACAGGGCCTACCAGTGGATCATCAAACATGGAGGACTACCTCTCGAAGATGAATACGGTGGCTACTTGGGACAGGTACAGGAATATATTAGTCTATTGAATTCCTCTAAAACTGCCCAATCCCCCTCAACCTTGTCATAACCACTTGACAGCATTATTTGGCAACTTTTTTTTGAGACTATATTCTCCTCGAGGTTACTAGCCGTACCCCTGAAGTAGTGGAAGAGGGGCGGTAAACTTAAAGTAGTGGTGCCAACTAAAAAGAAATTACAACCAAATACAGTTAGTTTCACTAGAGGAGATGAAATAAAGAAAAAAATATTTTCTCTCTGCGAGTAAACTTTAAGGAAGTTTTATCGCTTTGGCAGATGCTTTTGAAATTATAATAGCCTATAAACCCTTGTTCCTTGTTTTTCTTATCTTTCTAGTAGAAGTTTTGGGGGGACTTAGTATCACAGTCCACCCTGATGCTACACTCCTTGTGGGTAGTACGTCACTATAATAGGGAATTTTCAGGCACTAAGAACCCACTTATAGTGTTTATATTTGCAATTAAATGTTAAAATTAATTTTTAATATGTGAGTTTATAATAATAGAAATCGATAAAAATAAATAAATAATAAAAAAACTAATAAGTGTAAATTTTATGAAGAAAGCTCACCAAGAGAAAGAGAATAAAATGTGGGACGAATCCAAATACTCTAGAATAAGATGTTGGCATTGTTATTGCCTTTATCGAACAAAAATGAGGGAAGAGGAAATTCACTCTACACAAACACTAAACTACTCCATTTTGAATTAAAAACGAAACTGTTAGAAACACTGTGGTAAACTGTTTTTAGAGACAAAATAAATTTATTTCACCTTTCGCAGTAGCTATGCAATAAAATATTTACTTAGAAAATCCCTACACCACCACGATATGTTAATATTAAGGGAATTTACCAAAAAACAGCGCATCTCAAACAGTGATGAACTACCAAGACAAGATTATCAACAGGCCTCAACAGAAGATAGTTTCCGGCTGCCTAAGAGATTTACATCTACAATTTTTTAAATATAATTTCTGTTTATTTATATTTCGATGCTTTCATTACACCTTTCTCAGGAATTAGCAGTAAAGTTTTTTTATTTGTTTTCTACAACCATCACTGTTTCCAGCCTGTGACCTGGGTCAGTTTTTTATTCAAGCCATATATTTTCCACTACCAGCGGGCTAGGACAGGCACAACATCCAGTCCCCTAGCCGTTAATTCATCACTGTGTAAGGCTAAACTTAAACCCACACTTCAACAATGCTATGTCGGGAATCAAACTCGGAACCCTTAGCTAAGTAGGCACACACGCTACTCACTGAGCTAAGGTGTTGGATAGGTGTTTGTAAATACCTATATGTCAGTGATTTTACTTTTATCTGCGCTTTATTTTTCTACATTTCTATCATATTTATTTATTACTTATTATATTTTTCTTAATGCACTTTATTTCATACGTATTAAAATAACTTCCTGTAGTTTCTATATTCTAATTTATTTTTAACTAATTTTGATGTTGTTTAAGAAAAACAAATATGATCTCCTCTAAATTAACATTTTATTTCATTTGTAGGAGTGGCCAAGTACTCATACACTCGAGCTTGGGTCGATTGAGTCGAGTTTTAGAAGTTGTTGTTTGAATTTGACTTGAAACTAGACAAGTTTAAGTGCTTTAAATTTTTTATTTCATCTTAAACGTTTTGATTTTGAGTTTTATTAATTTTATTCATCTTTAAGATATTATTTCATAAGTCCCTCCACGTTTATTTTTGATTGATAGGATAAAATACAGCTTTATAAACTATAATATATTTATCTAAAAATTTGAATTTGTCTGACTAACTTTTCTAAGAAAAAAATATCATTATTAAAAAATCTATATTTGTTTGTGGTTCTCAAAACGGATCTATTATATAAATTCAGCTTGACATATTTGCAGCACAAATCATCATCATCATCATCAACTGTTTACAGCTTGTGGTCGGGTCAGTTTAGTAAAATGCCTCCATCTTCCTCTAATCCTTCCCTCACTTCCCCTCCCTTAATTTCTTCCATTTTTATTATCTCACTTGAACACTTTCTGTTATCTGCTCCTCCTATCTATTTCTTCGCCTCTCTTGCGGTTTGTTTCCTACATACTTCATTTCCAACATTTTCTTCGGCATCCTCTCTTTTCCCATCCCCATTACATACCATCTCAGTCTTGCATCCTCTACTATCTCATGTATTCCCTGTACCCCCACTCTTTCCCAGATAACTTCATTCCGAATCTTCATTCACTGTCCATGTTTCTGCAGCACAAATATTGATTCATATTACTTGAATTTGTTTAAAACAATGTTTACAATCAAAATCTAAAATGTCTACTCGCGCACACTTAGTGATTTGTACCTATAGTGTTTGTGAGCTGGTTTTTGTGGTTCTCCCCAGGACGGTTACTGCCACGTCAACTCTGTGAACCTTACTGCTCCCATAAAGGGGTTTGTGAATGTCACGTCTGGGGACAACAATGCACTAAAGGTAGCCGTGGCCAAAGCTGGCCCGATTTCTGTTTCTATCGATGCATCGCACAAGACCTTCTCCTTTTATTCTAATGGCATCTACTATGAGAAGGATTGTGGTGAGTGCAACTATCTATTTATGTTTATAGATAAGAACACATACTTGTTTTGAACAATTTTTTCACAAAACATATGAAAAATTTCATTTGAAAGCACAACTTCTTGTTTCAAGTTCCAAGTAATCATTCTTAACTATTCTTTAAGTTTACAAAAATATATATATATATATTAGTCAATAGTGTGTTTATAAACATCGGTGGTCATGGAATTTAAATATTAGTAATTCCTATGCACGGACATGTTCACCTCTAAGCTAGAATTTTAAAATTTAAATTTGATTTTGTTTAAATTAATTAAAAACTGGTTCAGAAGAAATAAATTAAAGTGTTTTTTCTGTTTGTTTGCAGCAAATAAAAGTGTTGACAAGGTTAAATACACAATACGTTGCATGGTTAGCATGGGCAACGCAAAGTATTTCTTTAATATAAACAAACCAAGCAAAGTTAAAAATTTAGGAATGGAGCCGTTGCACCCTTGAATACCTCGAATACTTAAGTGTATCTGAGAAAATCTTGAGATTTTTTTATTTTTCCATCCATTACTGTTCCCAGCCTGTGGTCTGGGTCACTTTTTTATTCAATCCATATATTTCCCACTTCCAGCTTGTTAAGCCTGTCGTAGCTTTATATGCCTTATAATCTAACTTAAGACTAGGACAGGCACAATATCTAGTCCCCGGCCGTTAATTTATGAATGTGAAAGGGTAAACCCATATTTTCATTAGTGATACATTTTTGGCCATGCAGGGAATCAAACTTGGGACCCTTAGCTCAGTAGACAGACGTGTTACTGACTGAGCTAAGGTGTCAGACTAAATCTTGGATTTCAATTTTGAACAATTTTAAAAATAACTTTTTCATAGTTTCAAATCAATTATTTTTAGAGCTCTAATACTGCTTCTTTATGGTTCAGACCCAGGATAAACTTAATGACCGGAAAACAAACCATTAATTTAACACTTAATTGGGTTTATGAATGTTTTAATGAATGGATTATATAATAAAAATAGAGATTAGATGCTCGAATCATTGATTCCTCAATTTCCCCAAATCTTAAGGTATTCGGGAATTTTGAGATTCAAAAAAATCTCAAAAGGGTATCTAAAATACCTGAAGGCCTTGATGACATGAAATCACAATTTTGAGCAATTTATAACAGTAATTATATACACTTGTGCAATTGGGGGGAAGGGAGGAGAGTGACAAAATTGTATTAATATAATTAAAATACTCATAAAATGGTTAGCTCCGTTTGTATGACATAATATAATCAAACAAAATAGGGTTTGTCATTGATGTCAGGCCTTTAACGACTTATTAAAAATTCAATTTGAAATATATTGATCATAACAAGTTTTTAAATTTATAAAGATTCAATGATTTGAATTAGATTCAAGATCCAAAAGAAAATTTAAGATTCTGATTTAATCGTTTAAATTAGGAGGGATAGCCAGCACTCTTACCTTGAGGATACTGGAGTAGAAATTGTCTAGATAGAACACGTGTTCCTTCCATATTCCCTTATATTTTCATTTTTTTTATGTTCATCATTTTTTTTCACCAGCAATCTTTATTTTAATAATTAATATTAATTCATGCCATTGCATTTTCAAACACACATTGCTTGTTACAGGTAACAAGGAGCAAAACCTAGACCATTCTGTTGTTCTTGTTGGTTACGGGAACATCAACGGAGAAGACTATTGGCTAATCAAGAACTCGTGGTCTAACTACTGGGGAAACGACGGTTACATCCTCATGTCTCCCAAGGACAACAACTGTGGGGTCGCCACCGCACCTACATATGTGACCATGTAGACATACATTTCATAATACACGTCTACTGCCAACACACAGATCACTGCAACTACTGTTACAAATATGCCAACATGTAAAGGAGAGGTTACTTAGGATATACTTGCCACTGACTTCATATATGTCAGCTTATAAATGATAACTAGAGACCCTTTATTATGGTAAATAAACATTCGTAATTTCATCGTAAAAATTGTTTTATAACACCTGTAAAAATCACTGAAAAAGACTTTTTTTTTACATATTATATTTTTTACAAATATAATATAAAATGAAACCACAAAGGAAGCTAGAAACTCCAGGGTTCGCAAGGATCACAAACACCCAATGATAATAATAGCAAAAAACACACAAATATTAATTCAATTCAATTTAATACTTGTAGACATTGATGGTTAAGGCTGTGTAGATTTGACCTTGACCGCTATTGCATTAATTTTATGGCAATCAAAATCAACATGGCTGCTAATGTTATTTGCGTATTAGGTAACTAACAAATGAAATTGTGCCTAGAAAACATGAATTTTGTTTTAAAATACAAATAAGAATAATATTTCATTAAAAAAGTTTGATTTTGCATATAAATACATTTATCGTTTTATTTCATAAACTCAAAAATACGTAATAATGATTTCTTTGAACTTGAAACAAGTTTTAGCGTTTTCGAAATGGAATTTTCAAACATTTCATGAAAACACTTCGCAAAAAGTCAATGTCCCTAATGATAATATATGAGATTTTAAAAGACATACTTTATGTTCTTCAATTTGATATACAATTTTTGATTTTGAAGTTCATTTTTTTTTTATGACATTCAACATTTTTAAGGTTGATTGTGTAGTGAAGGCTCTTTGATTTGGGCTTGGGTGAATATTTTTTTTTTATTTATGTGAAAAATGTACCAAATAATGGTAAGACAAGAGAACATTTCCATACCATGACAGGTTTACAAGTGGTTTGTTATTGGAATTTAGCTAACTCATGGTTAAATAGGAAGGATAGCCAGCACAATTAATTTGAGTAATTCTGGAGTGGAACTCATCTCTATGAAATGTTACTAAACACAAATGAATATTTGTTTATTATAGATCTATCTAAAATCATTGTCTACACCATCATCATTCAGGTAAGTTTGCCAGCTATATGTCCTTATTTAAATTGTTTGTTGTATTCTGACTTTCATCTATTAATCAGTTGTATTCAAATTTTTTACATTTTTATGTTTGATAGTCCATTACTTTAAAACTTACAATATTTTCTTAAGACCCCACATGTGTAATTTTGTGTATGATTGATACAAACACTTCTTAATTTTCTTTAATATGTACATAAACACCTACTTTAAAAATGTGATATCTCTGATCATATTAAATTATGATCTATTTTTACAAAACAACTAAATATTAACACTAATATTTGAAGGTTGGATATCTGCCATGAGATTCAGGGCTGTATGCAAGAATGATGAACGAACTAAGCATGGCAGAAGTACCAGTAAGATGCGTGGACTTGCTTGTTAAGACGATTGAGCAGCTCAAATTCAAGAATTGCCACAGTAAAGTTAGTCGCAGAAAAGTCATGTTTGAGCCTGTCCCCAAGCAGGCTAATACTTCAAGGATATTTCCCCAAGATGGCGCAACGCACATGCACTACTGAGACAAACATTTGATTTGTCTTTGTTTTTATGACAATGTGTGGAGCCTATACTATCTAGATTTGGATAAGCCAACCACTCAATTAAAATGTATCTAAATATTTGTATAATATAACCGATCCAAATGAAAGGCTTATCAAATTATAGACAGATCAAAGCACATTCGCCATTTTGGAATTATCAGTAGAATTAAAATATTCCTGGTTATTTCTGTGCCCACACCTCTCGTGGACCCTTTTACCACTCGTGGAGACAGCTCATGTCTGCACCCGTTGACACCAGTACCGTTAATTAGAGGCTCGCGACCCTTTCTTGGGGCACGTCTATTGATGGGGCTTGCAAGGAGAAAGCACTTACAATATTTTCACTTAAATATTTATTCAGGGCTTTAACACAAACCCATGATTGATTCAGGTACACAATTAAACGTTAAACTGAAACCTATTCTCCATGCCCGCAGTTAACTATACTAACCAATGAATGCCACAATATAGACATAATTATAACGAGGTCAAGAATCCCTTCAAGAACTTAAGTAGTTTATACTCTTAAGAGTTCACAACCTGCAAAACAACTATGCACATTTCTGTGCTAATGTATATGCACAATTAAACATACCACTATTGCCCTGACCAGGTTCGAGCCGACTTGCTCTAAGATAATTTCAAGATGAGAGTGCCCCTACCCACTCGAAACCAGAACCTCCGAGCTTGTCGAGACCGTGTGCAGCCGTCTGCACAGGAACAAAAGAATAACAGCGCTGAGCACACACAAAAAATCTGAGTAAACTCGGCTCATTTTTTTCCATGCTCTTTTTTTTTTGCTTGGCAGCCATAGTCCCAACCTCGGTTTGTATATATTGTTTTATTTTTTAGAGTTGTATAATTCTTGCTCTGTTCCACTAAATAGACTAGCTCTTTTACACTGAAAACCATCTTTGTTAGTTTTGTTAACTTTACAAGCAAAATCATCTGTAGACAGCTGTGAATGTAGATAATTTTATTTCCCTCGCCAGGGTGTAGTAGGTCTGTGTAAAAGTTAATTACGTGACTACTAGCCAGACTTTCTAGCAAGGCATCTGATAAACTTAACTTGGACTTTTCTTAAACTTTGTTCGTACTTAACTGGTACTTTGGCTGCGTTTAGCATTGTTCTTGCATACCGTGTATATGATCTAGTATTATGAAATATCTATTTTAATGTTTACTGTTTTCATAAAGAAAGTAAATGGTTTGTTAGTCAAAAGATGTTTTTCAATAATTTTTATACAACGAAGAAGCCTATCTAACTCAATTTTTTTAAATTAGGTGGTTCTACTAATTTTTACTATATAATAAAGTGTTTCCAGCCTGTGGCCAGGTCAGTTTAGAAAAATACTTCCATCTTATTCCTTTATTTGCTTCCATTCTTATCCTCTCCCCATTTGCTGTTGTCTACATGCACCTCCAATCTCTTTGTTGTTCTCCTTTGAGGTATTTTCCCTACATACTTTATCTCCATCATTCTCTTTGGTATTCTCTCTTACATCCAATGTTCATGTTTGTGCTAATTTTTTCCCTTCAAGTGTTGGCAACTATGTTACACCCTTGCCATATTTGTTTTTATTATGTTAGTTCCTTAAGAAAAAAATACATACTAATAACGAAAGGCAGCTTCAGTATCTCGTTACATTACAATCCAAATGATCAGTTTCTGGCCTGTCTACAATCTGTTGCATCGGAAGACGTAATTTATACCATTAATAATTAAAAAAATTATATAACCTTAAATTTTTTACATCCATTTGTGTTTCCAGCCTGTGGTCTGGGTTAGTTTTGATATATTTTCCACTACCGACTTGCTAGGCTAACGTAGCTTCAGGTGCCTTATAATCTAACTTAAAACTAGGACAGGCACAACATCCAGTACCCAGCAAAAGGTAAATCCACATCTCACCAATGATAAATTTTCAGCCATGCCGGGAATCAAACCTGAGACCCTTAGCTCAGTAGACAGACATGCTATCGACTGAGCTAAGGTGTTGTATATATAACCTTAGCTGGCAGATGGTAAAAAAAGTATTTGTGTTTTAAAGCAGGTTTAACTGATTGTAGACTAGTCTGCAATTGTCTCTCAAGCTAGTGTTATTGTTCAATTTTTATTTACTAATGAAAGGGGACAGACGTGTCTTGAAAACTGTATACTTTGATGTGTATGTACTTAGCTTATTTTATGGACCTATTTAAATAACTCATTTTTTTAATTATTGTATCATGTATCTATCCTTTCTTTTACTTTATATGTAAACTATTTTTAATTGTGAATGCAAAACATGACAATTTTTTATTTGAAAGTTTAATAAACTGAAGCTCTTATCAATTTTAAAAGGTTTTTATTATTATTATTTTATATTCACTCAATAAAATTAATTATTTTCTAATGGCTTGGAGATGTTTAATAAGGTAGTGTAGAAACACTGCCCTATAATGTCAAGTGATATTGAAGGAAGTCAACCTGAAAGGGTAGGTTAGGCCTGGATAGAAAAACACACTTCTCTCTTCATTTCTTTTTACACTTTTCAGATTTCCACAGTTACACATGGTTTTAAATTTTTGGAAATATTCCTTTTTCATAATATATATATAAGGATAAAGGATATATTATATAGATATGAAAAAGGAATATTTTCAAAAATTATATATATATCGCACACTTGTAGCCAACGATTTCTGCACATCAATCATGGACTCTACCTTAAAATATGGGTGAAGAATTAATCCCGAGAACAGGGTCCCCGAGTTCGATTCCCACATCCAGCTGTTATTTTTCAATTTAAAGAATATAATATTTAGATGAGGCTATAACCGTAACTAACAAATATAATAGCTTGGAAATTGATAAAACTAAAGAAAAGGGGAAAATTAACTAATAAGAGTAAATCTTTTGTATTATAAAGGCAACACTGCTGAAATATTACTCTAATTGTGTTAAAATGTGTGTGTGTGTGAGACTAGTTCTACTATAGAAGACAGAAGGTGTCACCTTTGTGCATTGGATTCTTCCCGCATTTTTCCTATTTCCCTAGGTGGGCTTTCTTCATCAAATTAACTCTTATTAGTTTATTTTTCAATTTTATTTAGTTTTATCAATTTCCTTTACTAGAAAATTATTTGGCCAGAGTGCTACCTCATTTTTAAACAAATATAATAGCGTGGATATTTAATGCATTATAAGCAACTATTCTATTTGGTACTGGCCTTGAAACATTCTAAGAGTTACTTATATACAGGATTGTTCTAAAATTATCAATCTCTCTGGTAACAGCACAGCTTAACTTTAATCTTTATGGGAAGTTCACTTTCACTCATCAACATTGATTGAAAGTCACAAAAAAATGTGTCTTGTTTTTTATTAATTATTATAAAGTTAATCTAAAGAGTTATCAAAATATTCCAATAATACTTCCTTATGGATTACTGCATAATTTATTTTCCCATTAATAATTAAACAAGCTAAGAATGTATATACATTATTGTACTATTTTTTCCTACCATTGTTTCCAGTTTTCGAATAATGGGCTTCTTATGAAAATTAGACTTTATGTTTCTTCACTCTACGAAACAATCATGCATAATCCTCCATTTAAAATGAGGAAACATTATCCAATTAGATCTCGAGTTCAAAATAAGTTTGTTTATTCAAACACAATATAAATTTTCTTCGACCCTTATTAACGAAATACCAAGTAGTGTGAAAATTAGAACATTTAATTGGCTTTTTTTATCAAAAATTATTACTATAAACTGAAGTAGAAAAGCGATTTATAAAATTTACCTTATCTAAATAGTTACCACTAAAAGAACTTACGAATATTAACCGTGTCAATAAAAGTTTTCTTGGGCTCCAATAATTAGAGGGGGGGGGGGGNCTTGACCTGCACAAAATGTGATCTGGATACATCCTTGATTTTTTTTTTACACCCAAAGTAAACTTATGGGCGTTCAACTGATTAAGTCTACTCCCCTCCCACAAAGTGTCTCCCAAACTGTGATTCACGTACCCTCAAAGGTAAACAAAGGATTTCGTTAAACAAATTAACACAGATTTTTATGTGATATTCTGGACATTTATAAGCCTTTCTTTCCTTATGGCTCAGCTTTATCTAGCCATGATTGTTTACTTTACAAGATATCAGGTATTTGTTTTCTTTTTTAATGAAGTACTGGAAGCGGGTTCATTAATTAGACCATGAACCCTGAAAAGTATACGAGACTAGTGAAAGCTTGTGAAACAAAGCACTGGTTTATTTTTTCATATTTTGACCACTTTTAAAATAAAACCTTAGTCATCGAGCCTTCATAACCATACTTAATATTATTTACCACTTTTGTTTATTTAATTTCCTCTTTAAGTTGGTTTGCACATTTCACACTTTCTTGATGCACTTCAATTGAATTAAACTTACGTCAAGGGATTCAACGATAACGACAGATTTTCTTCAAGAGACAGCCAATACCCTTTCCCACAATTTAAAGTGTAAACTGTGTTCTTATTTTTAACTTTAAAAACTATATGTGTCCTATCATTCTTTATAATTTTTCCTTTACTGTTTCTGGACAGATATTCAAGATCTGTTGATATTAGCAAATGCAGAAAACTAAACTCTTATGTTGCTACTGGAGAATTATTTTATCTATTAGGGCCAAAAAAAAAATTAATGCTATAAAAACTGTGAAATTACTCGCGCTCCCTTCTGCCGCACTGTAAAGAGATATACTTTATATAAGTGTTATAGAGCCTTAATTATTCATGTATGTGACTTCCCCAAGACAGCAGCCTGAATAAATAAAGTAAGTACCTAATTGAGATTCTTAATGAATGAATAAATCATTAATAAAATATAAATACTAATCAAAGTAGGGTGCAAAAACACAGATTTAATATGCAAATAAATAACAATCACAAGATTTTTTTATTTAAATATGTATTTTCTTGTTATACAAGAATTTGTTTTCTTAAAACGCTGCTGGTGAACATTTTGAATAAATGTAGTTTACAAAATATTTTACCTTCTGTTTTTCTACACATAATAAAAATTTACTAAAGTGAGATCTTACATCTTTTTTTTTCCCCCTTCATATATTGTAAATGTTAAAACTTTAAAAATAGCTTTTAAACATGTGCATAGCATTATGAAAAGTGTACATTTACAAAGCTTAAAGTTAAATTTATATACATTTTGATTGTTTTAAATAAATTACTTTGTTTTTCATTGTATTTGTTTGATTATGAGGTGTTTCAGTCTCAAAAAACCTAACATACTACTATTTCAAATCTGTGCTCCAGCATCTAAAACATTTCATTCTGATGACTAATTTACTCTACTTATAAATTGAGCAATATTAAAACAACAAAAAATAAATTAGTTAATATGTATAATATTTGTCTTGGACAATTTTATGCATATTCATGATGAATGTAAGTTTTTTAACGCCAAAATTTAAATAAGGTACCTTTCTTCTATTTAAAAATCAAATTACATTTAATTCAATTCCTTAAATCATTATTATATGACAGTAATTAATTGAGTCATCCCTATCCAATATAGTTTTAAATAAAACACCAACCAACCATAATGTAAGTTGAATTAAAATTTCTTTAAAGTGTCAACTTTATTAAAAATGTTGATCTAAATCTTTTTTTTACCTCTTATAGCAGTATTTTTTTTTCTTCACTCTTAACTCTAAAACACCAATATAAAAATATTTGCATTATTTTAATTTGTATTATTATTGTATTCATAATCAATTTAGTACTACATACTTTTGATATTTCAGAACACTAAAAAAACTTATTAATAAACTTCATCTGGCTTTCTTTTACTTATTAAAGATATGTGAAATAACATCATATAGTTTATGTATATTTAAAGATTTTTTGCATGAATTTACAAATTTAAATAATGATTTATTTGTGACACAAAAGTTATGGTAAAGTAAACCAAAATTATTTAAAATATCTAGTTAAGATTAAATTCTTGAGTACTCAACATTAATTTAATGAAGTATAACAAAACTTGCAAACAAAATTGTTGTATTTCAGAACACAAAATGATAGTTTTAACTTCTAATACGTTTTCTTTATTAAAATCGGAATGTTTCATTATTTGAAAATGGATTTCGTTAATCCAAAGTCACTAGTGCCTATAGCCAAATAAAGAAATAGAATTAATTTGTAGAATAGTTTTATAATGAACAAGTTTTAAACACTAAAATCTAAGGCAACAATTATAATTAAAAAAATAAATTAAATAAGTTATTTTTGTAAGATTAAAAAAACCTCAAATATGCATACAACCCTTAAATAAACAGTAAAAAATAATAATAAAACAATAAATTAGATTTAAATACAAAGTGTACACAAATTAAAACAAAAATCTCATAAAATATGTAAATAAAGATAAAACTTTTTTTTAGTTTAAGTCAAACAAGGTAGATGGATTTATAACTAGAGGAACCATTTTACCAAATAAATAACTAGATTTTTGCTACGCTGGTGTTACTGTCAGACTAAACTACAACTTATTATCATAAAAATATCTAGTCCTTCAATGTGGGGTACTTTGTACTCAGAGATGTTTCGTTTCTTTGAAAAATTTCTTATCCGTGTAATTTACAAAACTATTCAAACCAAACTAGAATACTTAAAAAAAACTACAAAGGGTTCACATAAAAGTTACAAATTAATCAACTTAAAATCAGACCCATCAGACTTTAATTGTATGGGGTGGGGGAGGGGGGGGGGGAGATCTAGTTCTAGTTTAAAAAATACAAAACCGAGTGTTTGGAGGCGCTGATTCACCAACGGAGTGTGGGCCTGAGCTCAAGCAGCGCTGATGCCGTGATGATCCCGTGGTTCTGACTGAAGCTGTTGAAAGGCATGGACACGCGCCGCTGTTGCATGGCTGGGTATTGCTTCTGCTGCCGCAACGAAAGGTTTGGTTTCTGCGCCATGGTTGCAAGGAGAGGGTGTGGATGGGGTCTGAAGTTACGGCAGCCCTGCGCAAAGGATTCGGAAACGTTTGGATAATGATAAGAAATCCTAAGATCTAAGAAAACTTTCAAGTTTTTCAATTCAACATCTTGAGGTTATTTGGAATAGAGCATTACACTAAATCATGAGTAAAATTAAGAGGGATGGCCAAACACTTCAGTGATATTGGAGCATAAATTGTTTGGATAGAACATTAAAAAAATACACAAACATATTTTTAAGGACAAGCTTTTGCTGTTGGAAAGATCTTCAGGTCAACTGCTCTCGGTTTAACTGCAACGTTGACAGTACATAACATTATTATTATTTATTATTATTTAGCACCGCGTCTTACTACCCGTTCGGGTTATACGCTTAAGTACTAATTACGCTAATGGATTAGGAATTGGGAAGGTTGAATTTAGAGGAAGTGAACCCGCATTTGCGTGGAGGGAGAGTGGAAAACCATTTATGAAAAACCACCCCGAGTTCACCCGACCGAAATTCGAACCTCGATCTCCCCGTCCTCGGCAGTCGAGCACAACACGACTAGCGCGTTAGCCAACTACGCCACCGAGGCGGGTCAGTACATTACAGTATTTCTAAGTTAAGTGTGCTGGCTATCCCATGTTTTTCCTAAAGAGATCGTTTCGCCCTACTGATAACTCTAACTTATGTATTATTATTAGCACCGCGTCTTACTACCCGTTCAGGTTATATACACGCTAATGTGTGATGGTAGGGTGATTGTGAGATGAAATGGACGACCTACAGCTTAACATGAGATCCGAACCACGGTGGAGGCCTGACATTCCTCACATACACAAGTTGTGATTATCTAACTTATGTAAGTAATGCATCTAACTTCACACCATAGTGTAGTATTCTGTGGTTTTAGATAACACTATAGGTGACATCAGTGAAACAGTTGTACCTTACTTATTACTCTATGGCATTAGGAACTCAAAAGTTCACCACCTATCACTATCTTGAGCTTGTTCTACCCAATCCTCATTACACCCTATCTCTTTCAGGTTCATTCTAATGTTACCCTCCCAACTGCATCTTCGTCTTCAAAATGGTCTCTTCCCGTTGAGTTTGCCAGTCAATACCCTAAACAAGGTTCTAGATTATTCCAATCATGCTGCATGTCTTGCCCACTGTAATCTAACAGACTTGGTTATCCTAACAATAATGTATTGTGATAAGTACAGGATATGTAACTCCAACATTACTTAACCACTTCCACTCTACAGTAGCCTCATCCCTTTTTGAATACACTAAATGTGTTTTCGTTATCTAAGGTAAGAGACCACATTTCGCACCCATGAAACAGTTGTATCATATTTAAAAAAATAATTACTGAAATTATTATTATTTTTATTGAAAATATCAAACTGATCCCAACTCCGATGTTGCCAAATGAAAAATGTAGAAAACTAATCTCTAATAACGTTTCTGATTCGAACATAATACTATATCTAAGTTCAAGATTAATCAGCCATCTTAAGTACTTTCATGTCATTGTGGTTACTAATATGAAATTTGGTATTTAGAAACATGTCCATTCAATCAAAAATATACACATGTGAATATGCAGCAATTATAATAACATGCAATGTTTTAATTTAGTAGGGTGTTAAGTTTTACCTTTTCTAAAAAGTGTTAAAATCTAACAGTTTGTAGCCAAACAAATTGTGCTTTGTATGAGCAAGGCAACTTTTATAGCCAAAAGACATTTTTGTCTAGTCCTTAAAAGCACAAAGTAAAAGTTTCTAGATCTAACAGTTGAGCACAGTCAAAGGAAAAAGCAGCATTAAAATCCCACATCCTAGTAAGAATGAGCTGACTTAGGTTAAACCAGAAAACCAGAATGCTTAGTACAGGGAATCGAACTGAGCTAGGGTGTCAGAGTATTCCATACTATTCTTTAAGTCAATTATAGCCAGTATTAACAACAAAGCATAGCAACAACAACAAAAAAAGCGCCTTTTTTGAGTAAATATTTGCTGTAGAATGTGTTGAAACAAAGAAAATTTGAAGCTGTGCTGTGAATGCTATTCACTTGTTTTTGCGGAAGCAGGAAATGTTAAGAATGTCTGTTTATGTAGATACCTTGCAGTCTATATGAAGCCCATTCTACAGGTCAACTAAGAATAATAATAAGAAGAATTATATTAGCAAATTTGTATAAAAAATATTTATTACTAAGGTAGATTATTATAATAATAATAATAATAATAATTATTATTATTATTATCATTATTATTATCATTATTATCATTATTATTATTATTATTATTATTATTATTATTATTATTATTATTATTATTTCAAAATAAATAATACTGTTTAATTTTGTTAGCATTTATGTTTCCTGACACCTATATTATAATATTATCAGCATAATTAAGTTAGACCATAATTAAATACATTTAGCCTTCTCAATAATATGGAACAGTAAAATCGTATTTTTACATATTTTTGAGAGTATGTAATGGAATAATATTTTAATTGATTCTAAATAAATTTTTAATAAAGGAACTGATACACTGTATTAGCTCATAACAAACTTTTTTTTGTGTGTTAGGAAGGTATAGGAAAGGTGGATAGAAACATATAAAAGGAACGAACACAATATGGATTTGACAATCAAAATAAGACACAGTTCACACTTCTACCATTGGACAAAGAGGTAATGGCTGCCTCTTGAAAATAATCATTATCGCCCTATCCCTCGACATAGGTTTCATTCTATTGGAGTTCATTTAGGGAGTTGAGTTGTGAGTTTCACAATCCTCCCTGATGAGTTCTGATAGAATTAAATCTAAGTCAAGGGAACAAACAGTAACAATCGATTTTCTTCAATAGGCAGCCATTACCTCTTTGTCCTATGGCAGCAACGTAAAGTGTGAACTGTGTTCTTCTTTTCATCGCAAACGCCATATTGTGTTATGTTTGTTCCTTTTATATGTTTTTATCAATTTTTCCTGTACCTTCTTCCAAATATAATACAATTACCTCAAAAAGCAAAGAGAGGTTTACCTTAAAGAGCTATATCAAACCTTTTTCTAGTAATATAATTACTATACATGGAAGAAGATACAGAAAAGAGGGACCAGATGAATAAGCAAGAATCCTAACCCTCTTTCGTGTGCTTCTTCCATGTAATGTGAACCTCGCAAAGGAGTGAACAGTGTGACACCGTGAACTCAATGTTTTTCCATCGAGTCAAAATTAATATAGATTAATAGATAGAAAGCTCCCGAGTATTGAGTCAAGTCTTAAAGTCATATATAAAACTTAATGTATACATTTTTTTAAATTAACATAAAAATTAAAATAGCTTGTTTTTAATTTTTTTTTAAACAATTTGATCAATAATAAAATAAGATTAACTTTAAAATAAATATGCTTAACGTATTTAAATGTGGCTGTAACCCTAACTATCAAATATAATAGCTTTGCCATTTAATACATCATGATAAGCGCATTTAAATAGTTGTCATTGCGCAGTTGGCAGCATAAAGCTCTCCCGAATCTATTTGATGGTCATGTAGTTTTTATAAAGCGCCCAAGAGGAATGTTAAGGATGATAGAGAGACTGACCAATTTTGGACCTTCATGAACTTGTGTGGTGTGATGCTGAGCATCCTTGGCCCTGGATGGCTGGTGGGTGTTCGGTGGTACCCTTTGAATGATTGCGCCCCTGTTACTGGGCCTCACCATGTCCCCTCCCCTGTGCTGTGTCAGCGGAGGGTGAAGCCTGGAGTTTAGCGCAGGGGGCCTCTTCTGACCTAGGCATTCACACATGTTTAGATGAAACACTAGATCACTTTAAATTAGCCATTGGGCCTCTTTGTTGTTAAACATATTAAATTAGGGGGCGTTCAAGTATTATGTAAGAACCTTAGGAGAGTACGGGGGTTTCGAGATTTGCCCATTTTTGCTGACAAGGAGTGTAGTGGTGGGGTCAGAACAATGCTTACATAAGACAGAGAGAGAGGGGCAAGAATGGCGCAGTGACCCAACCCCCACAAATGTATACATAATAATTAAAAGTGTCAATAAAAGGATTCAAGAGCCTTGGTTATTGGTTTAAAAGTGGTTCAAAGGTTTTTAATAACTTTAATAATTCATGTATTCACTAATAATACTATTTTTATAGTTATTTCAATTAGGTGTAAATAAAAAAAAATTAAATAATTTTATTTTTTTAATTCCATCCGTTTGGTACAATAAATTTAAATTCAGTTTACCGCAGTATTTATTGTCAATTATTTCACTCAGTTAAGTAACACCTCTACATTAATAATTACCTGTAATTTTATAAATTGCATAGAAAATAATGGTTATCCCTGTGAACAAATTTTTTAAAAAATTAAGCAAGAAGGGAAGGGGATGGGGGAGAGGCGTCCAAAATGTGCTTATGTAATTCTTGAATGCTAATAAATGATATATTTTAAATGGGCAAAATATAAATCTGTTCTGTGCCATTAAAACACACTTATTTAGAGATAAGCTTTCAATAGCACTGGTAGCTTCATCAGGTTTCTATGAGTAATAAATTGTGTTCTTGGTTGAACTGTAAGGTTGAATGACAAAAGCTAATTTTATTTTCCAATTAATATTGCACCATATAGATGGCATCACTTGGATTAGATAGATAGATAGATAGATAGATAGATAGATAGATTGAAAAACTAATCAGTTGATAATATTGTATATAATTAATGTTACATCCAAATGGTTAAAATAATTGGTCAGTGTGCTGGTAGGAAGAGTGTATCTATGTATGTATGTATAGTATGCAAGAGTTAATATTGCAACTTTTAAGTGTTCAGGTACAAATTAAGTCATCACTATAAAAAATAGTACCATGTTGGATGGCCATATCAGAGGAAGGGCCCTGTGGCAGTTGGTAGCCTTGCCTCTCTCGGAGCTCCTCAACCGACAAGTGACGACACTTCCTCTCTTTGTCCCGCGGGACTTTGGGAGCCCAGCTTGGGGTACATGGCTGGGGAAGCTTGCTACGACAGCTAGACCACCAGCAAAGACATGTTATTTCACAGTTACAAAACATAACTTGCCATGTTTTGGTTATTAGTTTTAGGTAGTTACTAATTTGAATACTAGCTAGTGACTTCAGATAGAAGTACGATTAGCTTTTACTACAATAAAAAGCCTATAAAATGATGTTAAAAAACTGAAAGAATCCAACTAAAAATAACATAATACAGTAGTTTAAAAAATAACAAACTAAAAATCAAGTGTTGAAAAATGTCAGAAAATTTATTTATTAGTTACAGAAGGGTAACAACCAAGCTTATATCATCATCATCATCAACTGTTTCCAAGCTGTGGCCGAATCAGTTTAGTAAAATGCCTCCAACTTCCTCTTTTATCATTCTTCCCCCTTTAGTTCCTTCCGTTCTCACTTGCACACTTTATGTTATCTGCTCCTCTCATCTCTTTCTTGGCCTCTTTTGCGGTATTTTCCCTAAATACTTCATTTCCATAATTCTCTTTGGCATCCTCTCCTTCTCCATCCTCATTACATGCCCACACCACCTCAGTCTTGCTTCCTCTACTATCTCTACAACTACAACTGAACTAAAAGTCTCAAACTGTTTGTTAATATTTTGAACATATGTTATATCTTTTATTTTTCTCAGAATTTTCCAACTGCCTTTTTTTGCGGCCCACGAAGTTTCTTGGAAAAGTAATCTATGGTAGTAAAATTGATGTTTTTAGCTAAGAAACGAAAAGTTTTGACTTGCGTGGAGAAAAATCCACGAAAGCTCCAAATGATGTCCATCTTTAATTTATTCCTTACCTCTGCTGTATTATATTGACGCATCAAAGATGATGTATTTTAGTCAAAAAAATTTGTTTCAATTGTAATTATAAATGTTTAAATTAACACTTCTTATTTCAAATAGCTGTTCTTGTTTTTGAATAGCTTGACAAAAATTATACAATTATAATGCTCACAACGTGGCCGTTGGGTATTTTTAAGTTGGAAACCCCTGATATAAATATACCGATAAACAGTAGAATCTAGTTATAACAAGTGACGTGACAAAGCCAGTTGTGGGTAAGATAGGGAACCAATTATTGACACCAAAACCAAGGTTTCGTTGTAACTTTATTGGTTTTACACGCCCTTTAAACTCTAATATACCTGATACGAGCATGAACTTACCCAGAATCCCGGAGTATCCGGCTCTGCTTCTCTACCCGGAAAAGTCCGGAGCTCATCATCTCGTACAGCTTGTTGCGGTAGTCGTCAACCGCCAGTTGCACATCATCTCTCAGAGGCGGGAGAACGTCGTGACTAAGTGACGGCTCATTGGATGAGTTGTGGAACCTGAGACATGTAAAAAGAGGGTCACACACGAATGTGGTAAAAAAAGAATGGCAACTAATTAACGATAAATAATCCGCATCGACATGACCAGCAAAACAGTCGATCGGCCATGCCCTAAAAAAAAAGGTCCTCATCAATAATTTTTTGTAATATTTTCAGTAGGTACTGTACCTCTGAACATAAGGGTGCACGAGTGCCTCGGAGGCAGTAAGTCTCTTGTGAGGATGGAACACCAGTAACTTGGTGACAAGGTCGATAGCATCCGGGGCCGAATCCTTCAGGAGCTCGGTGAGAGGACGTCTGGGTCCTGCAGGCGCGCGCTGAAGGAGGGAGCTGCCATATCCAACACAAATACTCTCAACATCTGAGGAACATATTACATAAAGTTTATGTTAGTGAATGGGGGCCATGGTATACGATAAAATACATTTTGATACATTTTGATTACAGTAGACTCCTATCCTTGTACCTTGTTTGGATTCATTCGACCAATTCTGTGAGAATTCAATTGAAACTAGAAACTCTCAAGAAGTGAGAAGAAGTAAAATAGTATAATACTTCCGAGTCTCATGTGCATTTATTTTAGGAGTAGGATCCTCGAATACTTGAGGAGATTCGAGGATTTGAAAAAATATCAGATCTGAGATTCAGATTATTAAACTTTTTTTTCTTCAAATTTTTAATTGTAATTTGTTTTAAAGCTTAAATACAACTTATCAGTGATTTAGACCCATTGAATGACAGGACAAACCTAACCAGACCCCAGACCATTGATTTAACACTTAACACATTGCACACCGGCATGAAATTACACGGTGAACTGTCAAGATACCGGCCAAATTTATGATATTTTGAGTTTTCGTTGTGAGAATACTTTTTGACATATAATACTTTTTTTTGTGTGTTTACTAAAGAATCATTTAAGATCTTTCAGATTTTGTATGGACTTCATTTTGTTTTATAGAAGAAAAATAAAATAAACTTTGTGTGGTAATTTTTGTACATGACTTTATTTTTTTCCAAATTTATTAGATAAAAGAAATTTTAAAAATAAATATTTTGTTACAAAAGCTAGTAATAATAACCTTCAATTTCTGAACCAGAATTATATAATAATATCAATTCTATGTTAGAACCGTCAAGCAAATTTGCTTTTGAGGATGCCATTTTGAAAGATACCACAGATGGTAGGAGAACGTTGATGAAGTGCTTAGAAAAATAATATTATTTAGTTATACTATGGGAAGTGCTACCACCTAGTATTTTTTTATGAACTAAGACAGTCTTAGGAAACATTTACAGAACACTATATTCGATCATATCTCGGGTCATCGTGTATGTAAACATTTAAAAGAGGAACCGAGTGTAGCTTGGGCAAAGTAACAATAGATACGCTAGCCCGAGCGTGGTGTTCAATGTGTTAAATGAATTTATGAACATTATAATTAATGGACTATAGCAAAAAATGTTGACATTTAGTTACTACTCATATGTCTATTTTCTATCACTCCATGATATTTATATTTCCTCGCTTGTTCATCATTTTTCCCAAGATTCAGATTCGAATTCGAGATTTATTGACAAAATAAAGATTTGGATTAGAGATTAAAATTCGCAAAATAGTATATTCAGCTCATATCTAATAATTTTATTTTTTCCTAGATGCTAAGGTAGTAGCTTATTATATTTAAAAAAACCCAATTAAATCGCTTAAAGGGAAGGGGGAGGTGGGAGAATGTTAAACAATCCTTGCCATTCCCTGTTGGGGTATTTCATCGTGAGCCATCTAAGCTAAGAATTATATCTCATAAAAAAATTCTGGGTACAACACTGCCAGACTATGATACACCTGTTGATTTTTATTTGAACCTCAGAGTATGACAAGGATATGTACCAAGTGAACAAAAGCTGTCCTTAAGAGCGTTCATCATAGCAGGCCCAACTCGGCTCCCGGTTTGCATTTGTGTATGTGTGTGCACGAGGTATGGGAATAAAAGGGGGAAAAAAAAGACCAAGATATGCGAGAAATATGTGCAGTGCATTTGTATTTGAATGATTACTCGAAATGTTCCACGGTGACGATGGGGGACAAAGCGACAAAGTTTCTAGTTAATAACTACAAGGTGTCCCTATTATGACAGAATGAATATTTGTGCACGATGTATATCTGTGAAGCCATTCTAAAATGCAAAAACGGCCTTTTCATTGCAATTATTGTCCAAATATCATTTAATATTCCAACACTGTTCAGTAAAAGCAACTTCTATTAACTTTTTATCTCTATTAATGTTTAATAAGAAATGATCCAAGTGCAATAGTGTTTTTTTAACGATTTTCAGCATAACAAAAGTTATTGAAGGGACACTAATTAAAAAATTTAAAGTTTCCACAAGTGCTTCCGCTATCAGCTATCTTCTCAATTATCTAAGGAGGCAGGTTTTCGTCCCACCTTCTGTAGTAGGTGGTGGAATGGTGGACATGATTCTCTCAATCTGGTTGATGGTGGAGGAACCAGGGAAGAGTGGTTTGCCCAGAAGCATCTCTGCCAGGATACAACCCAGGCTCCACATGTCGATACCTTTGGTGTACCTGAGAACACATCAATGAAGAGTCCCGTCTACTTAAATAAATAAATATATTTTATGCCTCAATAAAATAAACTTGTCACCTGCTCCGATGGCCGTGTGGTCTAATGCGGTACTTTTTCAGTAAACTAAACTGCTGATGATGGGGAAATCGAGGTTCAAATCTCGGTTGGGTGTACTGAGAATGGTTTTTCATTATCTTTCTCCACGCAAATGTGGGTACACTTCCTCTAAATATAACCTTCCTAATCCTTAAAACTATGAATGTAATAAGTACTTAAGCATATAACCCAAACGAGTAGTAAGACGCGGTGCTAAAAAAAAATAGACCTTATGTTTAGTTTAGTCAAACACAATCTGTCCACTTCATTAAGTCATTTATGGAAAGAAGGTTGTCCTATAATGAGAAAATGTGAAAGATTTCCATTTGGTTTCCATATCGTAGTGAAAAGCCACTGGGGCTGTAATTATTGCTGTTTGTTTATCACGAGTCGATGGAAATAAAACCATTCTAGAGGTGATTTTACTAAGAAGGGCTAACTGGATAAGTAACATTATGACAATAAATGTTTTATTGAGTGATGTAATTGCAGGTAATTTTTTTTATCATGTCTTACTACCTGTTCAGGTGGTATGCATGTATGATAATTAATCTAATGAGGTAGGGATGAAGAAGGAACCATTTTAGAGGTAATATACCCGTATTTACATGGCAGGAGAGTGGGAGAACCTCTCAATCTTCCTGTAATCAACAGGCTAGTCTAAAGTAAGAGTGACGGCTTAAAGTTTAGCCCATTCAGCCACTAAAGTTGGTGAAGGCAAATTAGAAGGAAGGAAAGGACCATAAAAACAACTAATGCAATAGACAATAAAGACGACAAATTCAATGGACCATAAAGATGACGAGTGCAACTGATCGATACCTTGAATCAGGAAAGAAGATGAAGTTTCTGAATCTAAAAAGGAAGCTGTTGATAAGGCATGCTGGACTCAATTTGGAAAAGGCAATGGACCTATTAAAAGACAAAACACCCAAAAATATGTTTAATATTATGACCTGCTTACATCACAAAGGTATAGATTGTCCTAGGAAAAATTCACAAGGTATATTTACAAAAATAACTTATCAGACATGTTAATTTTGAATTATAAATAACTAACACCATTAAAAAATGAGGCCAAATACAAAAGTAGTTTTGATTTAAATATTTCATATGGTGAATAAATTATTTAACTACTAGTAATCGTACCTGAGCGAAAAATTGCGATGTCAACCTTCTTGATTAGAGTTTAAATCAGAGGGTCCATAGTGAATCTAAGTGACAGTGCATATTTTGTAATTTTCATGCAAATCTACAAATCAAAACAATATTTTAGAAACTTTAACCCCTTTTTTAAGACATTGAGAAGCCTGTCATAATGGCGTCCAAACACTTACCAAGTATTTCACTGACAAGCAAAACAGCTTCTTGTAATAATGACTAACTTTGAGATTAAAAAGCCTAGTTTTGTACTATATAAGACCTGAGTTTTTTTTTTAAAAGACAAAACACCCAAAAATATGTTTAATATTATGACCTGCTTACATCACAAAGGTATAGATTGTCCTAGGAAAAATTAAACTACAACTTGTTTAAACTACATCGCACACACTGTACATTCTATGTAACTTCTATTCACTTTTCTAATAAACTACTAAAAAGGAACCTACACAATTATTTGATGTAGCCTAATCCAACCCACGAAGCCATTCTGACAGATTTTCCCACGGGGCGGGCAGGTAGTGACAATAGATTGATTTGATTATTCTATAAATCCTTTATACTGGAATTGTTCTAGATTTGTAAGATGTATCATGAAATAGCCATTTGTTCAGAATAAAATTAAAAAGACCCATACTAAAGGTAATTTATGATGTGAGTCCTATTTTATTTTTGGCATATTATAAAAGTAAAATTAAAAATCATTTCGAAAAAACTAGAACAAAACTCGCTTTAAAATTTTTATTTATTTTAAAAATATATAATTTATTTCCTTACCTCTTGGAGGCGATAAGTATCTCGGGAGCCCTGTACCACCTGGTGGCCACGTAGTCGGTCAGTGCTGGGTCAGAAGATTCCCCTGAGCTATTAGCCATCATCGTGACAGAGCGAGCTAGACCAAAGTCCGCCACTTTACACCGACACTCTGCGTCTATGAGGATGTTTGAGGGCTGACACACAAGAAATTCAGGTCATCATATGACTTATTTTAATGGTATTTAATACATTTGAGTTACTAGAGCCTGGGATCTACTGATTAGACCCTAGAAAGGAATTTGAATCAATCTTAATGTATTTATGATTAACTAAATAGCAAAACTATTATTTTTGTGAATTACGGTTATAGCCGTATCTAGATATCATATTCTATAAATTGAAAAATGACACCTGGACAAAGGAATTGAACCCAGGCCTTTGGCTTAGTATGCCAATGCTCTAACCACTGAGCTATCCAGTAATCGTCACTCTTATTTCAAGGCAGTCTATGTGATGGTCCAAGTGTCATTTTCAATTTAAAGAATATGGTATCTAGACATGGCTATAACTGTAATTAACATAATTATATAATAGCTTAGCTATTTAATCCATCATGATATGTGAACTCATACAATTATAACTGTACAAGTGGCAGCATAAAGCCAACTACCGAGTCTATGGTGGCTGCGTTATCGATAGCTCTTGATCTTAATTGGTCACACATTTGTAGCTGATGATTTCTGCTCGTCCATCACAGACGCTGCCTTGAAATATGAGTGAAGAATGACCCTAGGCATGGGACGATTCATGTATAGTTCAGTGGTTAGAGTAGTGGTGTACTAAGCCTAAGGTCCTGGATTCGATTTCCGTGCCTAGGTGCCATTTTTCAACTTAAAGAATATGATATTGTAATTAGTTATGCTGTACTTAAACCCAACAAGACATTATTTTATTACTGTCTCAACAGATCTATCGCTATGTTTTATGATTTGAGAAATGCCAGCTATGGGTAAAGAAAAATGTGAAAACTAAGAGTTTTACATTATTTTATATGATTACTAAAAGAAGTACCCAGCGTTGCCTGGGATAACCCCACAATACATTGTGTGATTACCTCGAGTAGAGCCTTTCTTTGCTTAAAACAGATAGAAAAAAAACTTTCTTCATTTTATTTCTTCCGACCAGGTTTTTAATAAATTTAAAAAAAATCTAATCTAAAATTTAAAATTCCAGCTTTGAGGTGCATAGGTTTGTGCACAGTGGCTAATAATTTTAAAATTTCTGACCTTTGCCTGTGATAGACAATGCTCATGACAGACAAACAAACGCTTCATTTTTTTAACAAAGAAGGAGATAGATATAATTATTTAGCTACAACAGTTAGTACAAAGGTTATATGCAAAAATTAGAATGTTTTTATATCTTATTGTCTGGAAAGTTAGTAAAGTGTGATTAATTACATATACCAGTAGGTACTTCATAACATTAAATAAGGGCTAATTTAATCATTAGGAATTATTCTAATTGTGTTTGAATAATAATAATAATAATGATATGGTAGGACCTCACACAAAAGTGTCACCAGTTGTTAGATTTCTAAATCATTAGTTAAAATAGTTTTGTTTAAAAGTGAACATTAAATATCTAAATAAATAATTGTTTGTTTGTTTAGCACCGCACCTTATTACCCGTTTGGGTTATACGCTTATGTAATAATTATGCTATTGGTTTTAGAAATTAGGAAGGCTGTATTTAAAGGATGTGTACCCACATTTGTGTGGAGGGAGAGTGAAAAAACATTTTGTAAAAACCACCCTCAGTACACCCGACCAAGATTTGAACCTCAATCTCCCCGTCATCGGCAGTCTAGTCTACTGTGAGAGTAGTGTGTTAGACCATGCGGCCACCGAAGCAAAGTTATATATAATTTGAATTAACATTTAGCTAAGTGGCGAATTAATGATCTGGGGTCTAGTTGTTGTAGTCTAATTTTATTAAATACAAACTTTTTTTTCACAGTCAACATAGATAACATTTTTCTATATTATCAGTGTTATTTAATTCCTAATATTCCAAGATAAAGAAGAGCTTTATGATTAATTATTAACAGGTGTATTCTAAGATCTGGAAATGATAATTATATTATCTATATCATATAACATATCATTAATAAAAAACTTTGGATCCTGTTTTGGTGGCGGCATGGTCTAAACTGAGGCGTCATTCTCATGTTGGACTAGACTGCCTATTACAGGGAGATCAGAGTTTGAATCTCTGTCGAGTGTACTGAGAGTAGTTGTTCCTAAATCTTTTTCCGTTCTCCTTCCATGCAGCTCCAGGTACATTTCCTATCAATTCAACCCTCCTCAACCTTACTTTACTTATTAGTGTAATTATTTAATATTATGTGTATAACCTGAACAGGTAGTAAGATGTGCTAATAAAGAAATTTTTGGGAACATAAGTATATCCCAATTTTCTGACAAATGGACCTATCTGACAGCTAGGAAAAGCTACTAGATCTGTAACATAGGTATTCATAAGACAGATCATGTTATCTGCAACTGTTACTTTAGCTATTATCTATTATCCATAACTATAAAATAGCAATAGAGTAAAATGTTAACAATGTCGACTGCAAAAGATACGTTTGTATCTTTTAAAAGGTGCTTCAAATATCCATTGGCAAGAAAATCAAAGTATGGCAATACAGTGAATAATAAGTACCTTCTGGTCACGGTGTATAACATTTCCAGAGTGAATGTACTTGGTAGCTTTCAACAGTTGGTACATGATGAACCTCTTGTGAATGTCCTTGAGGATGTTTCCTCGTTTGATGACATTATGGAGATCTGTGTCTGAGGAATTAAATATATATATATAGCTTGTTAGATTAATTGTTACAGTGAGGTGACTTTGGAAGTAAAGTAAGGTTTACACTGTCACGTTTTATTGGTGCCAGTCGTTAGTGGCGTGCCAACATGACAGTGTAGACCTCCACTTGCATGCAAATTAAAGAGTTTGTATGACACATGTTCTATTTGCAAGAATACTCAAGTGCCAAAATAATTAGGCACCAGTAGTTAACTGTCGCGCCAGATACACATGTGCACTTGTTGTAGCACATGTAAACCTTGATTCATGTGCCAGTCACAGCTTGCAGAGAACAGGTGTGGTGCGTTGTTTAGAACAGTTGTGTGTACATGTGGTGAACCCAACTGTCCCGCAAGTAAATTCTTGCACAATATTTAAAAAAATGTGTGTCAACCTTTGTCGTGTTGGCACGCCAGTAACAACTGGCGCAAATAAAACATGACAGTGTAAACCCCACTTAATCCACAAAAGAGTGGGAGGAACATGTTAATTTGATATTTTCAGAATAATGGTTAAATTAGGGTCTAATTTATCATTAATATTTGGGTTCAACAAACCAAAACAACATGCTATTTGGCATATAGGATGATTGGTCTGTTAATAGAATATGATACAGTCCAATTTTCATAGGAATACAAGACTAGAAGTTACTAGATCTACTTTCACGTATTCATACATCAAGTCGTGTGATCCGCAGTTATCACTTTTGATAGTTAATATCAATACTTATTAAATAGCACTGATAATATACAGGTGGTAGAATTTTATCAATGTTGACCAAAAAATATGTTCGTATTTTCTAAAAGGCTCAGCTTTATGAAAAGTGGACTGTACTTGGATTAATATGATCAAACAAATAAAAGTCTGAACCAAATATGTCTTCACCACCATGTTGGCTCAAGATTCGCAGTAATCAACACACTTATAAAAAAAATTACCTTTCTAATACATCCTACCCCTAAAAAAATGTTGATGCTTTAATCTGAACCTACAAGTTTTTTAAGACCCACATTTTTCAAGGGTAAACTGAAAAGTATTTGGATCTATATTCTATATGTTAACAAAAATACAAAAATTAACATATTATTTTATTATAAATATAATTTTTTAAGTGTTATTTGGCCATTTTTCTACATAATCACCACATATCTTATCAGTTCGTTAGTAACATCTGCATAAAACTCTGTTGAATGGTCACATTACCATCGATAAATTGCGCTTTCCAGATCATCATGTGTCAAAATGTACACCCTCAAGAAACTTCTTCTGAACAGATGAAAATCATTGGGAGAAAAGATTAGGGGTTTTTGGCAAATTTGCCAACCCTATTTTAATATTTTATAAACCATAGTGTTTAAAATGTGAGGTCAAGGGTTGTCATGCAACAAAATCACATCTTCCAGTGCATGTCCCAATCGTTTTCGTTCAAATGGCAACAAAAAGACGAGAAAGAGTTTAATAGTATAAAACGCCATTCACTGGAAAGCCATGGGGAAGGAAATCCACACAAAAAAATAGACCTCGGAAATCCCCAAATACTATATACATGATCTTCTGTTCTAACTGGACAACAGATTTTTTTTTTTTTTAATTTTTTGTGGATGGAAAGTCTGTGCGTTGTCACACCGTCCTTTGATTCAAGTGTAAAGTGGTATAATGATGACTTAACATCCGTCAGAATTTGATCAAGGAAATCATGTCTTCATTCAAATAGTGTTGCAAATGTTTTTTAACAGATGTCTATTTGCACCCATTTGTTTGTAGTGTGTCAGAGTTTTCGATACCCATCAAGAAGAAACTATACTTTAGCTTAACAAGCCATAATCTAGATATCGAACACAGTGCCATATGAAATATCAAACTTCCTTATAATTTCACAGGGCTACCTCAATTAAGTGTGGTGATTATGTATAAAATAACACTAAAACACTGTAATTAAATATTATTAAAAAGTATTTCCCTTTGTGTTTTGGTAAATAAAAAATAGACACAAAGACTTTCTGATCCATCCTTGTTTATGTTGAGTGACCAAGGCTTTCATTTTTTTTTGTTTTTTTTTAGCACCGTATCTTACTACCCGTTTGGGTTATACTCTTAAGTACTAATTACGCTAATGGTTAGGAATTGGGAAGGTTGAATTTAGATGAAGTGAACCCACGTTTGTGTTGAGAGAGAATGGAAAACCATTTAGGAAACACTACCTCCAGTTCACCTCATCGAGATTTGAACCTCGATCTCCTCGTCCTCGGTAGTTTAGCTGAACATGAAACTAGCGCGTTAGCTGATTACACTACCGAGGCGAGTGCTTACATATTGTTTTATGTAGTAGCATACCAAGGATTTAGAAGCTAGAATCTATCTGTGTTAGGATAGTAGGTAAATGACAGCTAACTAAAGTTACCAGATCTACTCTCACGTATCCATTCACCAAACCATATGATCTGCAAGACTATATTTTAATTTTTGTCATTTTTGGCAGTCTAAACTAGCACAACAAGCCATTTGTTTTTAATTGTGTTTTTCTTTTAACCAGTTTAACTTTAGGTCTATTGAAACACAAACTTTTAACTGTTTCTTTTTTTTTGTGAAAAGAGTGTCTGCAATTCACTTAAAAATGCTTTATGTACTAGAGCTTCTAAATGGCTACATTTTATTCATAGATTAAGGTAACGAACTGGCCAAAATAAGGGTGGTTTATGACATCATTCAAACCGTTTTTGGTTGAATTCATGCGCATGTGTTTACAAAAACAAAAAGAGAAAAAAGTTTATTTATTATATAAGTTATGGTGGCTAGTTATAAGAAGATATGGATGTGATTATAATGCTTTTTAATTTATTAACAAAAAACATAATAGTTTAATTAATAAATATTTTGTTATTTCAATAAGTTATGAAAACACCAATTATACAAATTAATAGTATAACTAGGCAAATATTTTTTTTTTAAATAGGTCGACATTAGTTACTTTCAGCCGTTGTTTGCGATAAAGAACCTTCTGCTAGCTGACACCTATACTCTCTTTGTAGATAGGGTATATGCACGGGCGGCCCGAGGTAACTTTTGTGCCCGAGTGAGATTGCTTTTTGGCACCCCTTAGGAGGAGCTATGAGGTTTGGAGATTATTTTCATATCATGCACAGGTTACATTAGGCTATAAGCTGTGGAGATTATTTTCCTATCATGCCCATGTAGCCAGCACCCCAGAAAGCCACCAGGCTCTTAAGCCGTCCTTGGATATATGTAGTTTATGGGAAATAATTTGTTAAGAGATTATAGTAATATATTGATTGTGGATTATAAAAATAGTGCAGAAAGCAAAATTAAATAAATTACTTGAAATCTAGGCTATTTCAGCCAACAGTAGCTAGCCTACCCATGTATTCAAATATGAGATATATATCCTTATTATTGCTGGCTTTGTAAATGTTGTGGAGCTTCACAACATTTGGATGATTTCCAAATTCCCGAAGAAACATAATCTCTCTAAACGTTCGCTGGGCATCCGTTTGGTTCCGAAATGCATCAAATATTTTCTTCACAGCTACAACTTCTTTGGTCCTTTTATCGATAGCTTTCCATACAATGCCATAAGCCTACAACACATAAGAAAACAAATGTTTCTATTTTTAAAAAAACTAAACACAGTAAGTTATACACATATATTTAGCACCATGTCTTACAACCCATTGAGGTTATACGTTTATGTAATAATTATGCTAGTAGGTTAGGAATTGGGAAGGTTTAATTTAGAGGAAGTGAACTCACATTTGCGTGGAGGGAAAGTGGAAAACCATTTAGGAAAAACCACCCCCAGTTCACCCGACCTCGATTTCCCTGTTCTTGGTAATCTAGCTCAACACGAAACTAGCGCGTTAGCTAACTATGCCACCGAGGCAGGTGTGAAGAAAATTGAATCTAGAGAAAGTGTACCTGGATTTTTGTAAAGATAGAATGGGAAACCATTTAGCAAAAAACACCCCTCAGTACACCCGACCAGAATTCAAACCCTGTACCTCCCTGTCATTGGCAGTCAGGTTTAATATGAGACCTTATACTGTGCGGCCACTGGAGCACGTTTAATACACATATTACATTTATATATATATATTTTATTAATTTATGTTTAATATGAGGGTTATTAAATATTTAAGCTAAGTGGTGTGGGTTTAAAGTCTTAAGAAATGCTCTAGCGTTTACATGAAATTAAACAGAAAGATCAAGTGAAACATATGATAATGGCCCGAGATGTTATCACACTTTTATAACTGCATTTGCATTTTTTTTTCTGTTATTTTACCTATCAAACTTTTAGAGTTGATAGACTCCCAGTATCAAAATAATGAGTAACATGTAGGCCCAGTTTACAAGGGATTATTTGCACAGTAAATTGCACTCTTACTGTTTATTTAATCGTTGTTTGGTAAGAACTCTGATAAATAAATGGTCTTAAAATCAATCAAAAAATTAATGGTAGATTAAAGAAAGGTTTAAAAAAGTAGAAGAAAAATATAATTTGTTTGTGTGATGGATTTTAATTGTGAGTCAAATGATGGGACTAGTTAAAACGTAATGCCAGAGATTTAGAAGTTATTTTGGTTTTACCTGCTAAAAAATAGTATAAAGACATAGTTTTAATGCTCATCATATAACAGGGTTACATGAGTTGCACTGAATTACAGATTACAAAACACTCACTAGCACAACTTAATTTTTTCTGGAACCTTTACCTTACTTTGATTAATTGTATATTAAAATTTGAAAAAGTTAACATACCGTAGCTAAACAAAAAGTTATAAGATAAAAAAAATTACAGAAAAAAAAATCCCAACTATTGTTTTGCTATATTTTTTACCAGTGTTATGAAATATACGAAAACTTAAGCTTAGTAAAGTATATTTTTAATAGGCTACATAGAAAAATTTTCTCTCTTGTAGTGTTCAACTTAGGCTATTATTTCTCAAAATTGCTTGAACAAGTATTACAATTTTATTTTCATGTTTCAAAATGTTACTAGGTATTGTCCAAGGTTTCACAATAGCAAAAAATAAAAAAGTACAGTATTCAATAGTTTGCCTAGCTACTTAGTTGTCAACAAAATGGCCAAACTCTCAATGTTTGTTTGAAGTTGCACAGTAATTCAACCAAGCAAACAAATGTAAGCCCATAAAATGAATACCGGTAGCCTAGTATTTAAAGATAGCCAAACTTAACAGGAGATTTAAGTTTTAAAAATAGGTTAAAACTGGTCATTACAATAATCTGACCTTCATGAGAGTAATCAATGTAAAATGTTTAGCGAAATAACAGTATAAAATAGTGAATACCCGGTACATTATATTAAAGGACTCTATTGTGAGCCGAGGGTGGACTTTTTTTTTCTATGTCAAATTATGAGAAATGTAATTTTTTCTAGCACTTATACACAATAATATAATCAAATTCCCGAATGCAACAAAACAAATTTTGTGAAAATATTTTAAAACGTTAAAAAAAATTCTTAGGAGACTTACCTAATTGTTATTTTTAGATAAGGTCTTTGAGATAGTTAATAAAAAAAAATATTCACACATGAAAGGTTAGGTTAAGCTAGAAATTTTTTTTATTTCAAACATAAAAGGTTAGGTTAAGCTTGGTTGGGGTGTTTTAAATGTTTAAAACACTATAAATATTGTGCAGCAAAAAATTACTATCCCACGCTAAAATGTTACTTACGAAGTAGAGATGTTTGACAATCTGTTTCATGCACAGTTGAGATTTGTTACAATCTACTTTTGATTGTTTTGTTAGAAGATGTTCATAGTTTTTTTTAATCAAGATAATAAAACAAAGATTTCTCATTTACAAGAATTAGATTAGATACTTTAAAAAAATAAAACTGTTAATACCTAGGCCTACTTGTGACCACTTAATGTTTATTAATAAATATGAAATCCCCAGTGAGGATAATCTAAGGTGTCTGAGCTGTTCTAGGAAACCCGAGAAGCTTTTTTTAAAAATGTTTACCAAAGCTATGGTTATCATGTTGTTTTGGTTTTTCCCCAAGTAAATGTGCTGGAAATAGATTATTTCATACATTCAAAGCTTGGTTACAGAATTTTATCAATTTTTCAATTATATTTATTCCTGGAAGAATTACTTGGCGGGACATTATTGGGTGAATTAGTTGAGTTTTCTAAAAAAAGAAAAATTAGAATTTTTTCACAATAGCTTATTTATTTTGTTATAGTCGGAAATTTGCTTGTTTTATTTATAGGTGCTAATCAAGGAGCTTCTAGATTATAAGTCAAATACAGACCTCCTTAATCTGGAATGCAATTCACCAGTATATTAAACCAGTCAGATTTTATTTTGTTGATTTAACAGTTAATGATAGTTACCCCTTTCCCGAGCCTTCTTTTAATATCATATCTCTTTGTTATGTGGTCATCTATTTCCACTGAATTCATCTTCACGTGGATTTTTTAAAGACATCAACAAAATATTAGATAGTAGACAAATAAGAAGAATATGAGCAACAAAGACCATAAAAATAAAAACTCATTGTATATCTTTTGGCTGCTAAATTAAAAACTTGTTATCACAATGGCATAAAGACCATAATTTATTTGAAATATTAAAACGTGAATGCAGTATGTAAAAGTGTTTCGTTTGTCGACACATGAGAAAACAGCAACAAACAACTTGACTATTGACGAAATATGTAAAAGCGCCACATCTAACAAATTTGTTGTTATGGCAACGTGTTTTTATTCCATACTTTTGCCAGGATAGTCAGTTCAGAAAGTTGAAATCCCTCTAATAAAATATATCTTAATACAAGGTTTAAGATGTGGGGGTCTAGTCACCTCTATGAAATTACTTACTCACAGCATGTAACCGTTCTAGTTCCAATGATCAGACATTGAATTCAAAAAGCGCTAGTATCTTAGAATATTAGCACGTGCGCTATTCAAATATTGTAAAGAAGTTTGAAGTACCACCGTACGTTTTCACTTGATGGTCTTAGGTAACATTGATAAGACTAGTGCTTCTCCGCCCTCCAACTCTACGACAGTAGTTTCCATCCAGGGGATCGCGACCCTATTTAGGATCATGGTCAGGTCCAGATTAACACTTTTAGGGGCCCTGTACCAATTAGACCTTGGGGCCCTCCCTTAGAAGTTTGTTCTCAAGTGAATGATTACGAATCTTGCATGTACATCACACATGGTAAATTTTATTTGGAGACAAACATAAAGCAATTGTAGTGAATACCGTGAGTTTTGTTATCAACATATTTTATTAATTATTATACTATAGTAACTATTAAACAATACAGTATATTCTATATTCAGTGGATTATAGTACTAAAAATTAACAGTTAATACTATACTAATACTGGATATTATATGATTATAGATTATTTCAGTGTGAAATGCATTTAATGTCGTCCGCCATCTGCAGATAAAATAGTATTAAGTATTGTAAAACGTATTACATTATTTAAAACATTTTTTGCGTGACTTCTCTTATGCATATGTGGTTGCTCTGTCATCAAAATCTAATTCACGAAGATCCGTTTCAATTTACATTACTGAAAATGAATTTAAATTCGATTGTTTCATGCATGATCTCATTTAAAATTTAATTCTTTTTAGCTTTGAAAATGACCGTTCACTTTCACCATTCACAACAGGCAGTATGAGCCTTAGGAAATGTTAACTTAAACCCAAGTGGTTCCATCATTATAAGCTAATCAATAACTAATCTGTCATTGTTTTTGCTAGAATCCACCACTGATTAAATTCATATACAAAATTATCCTTTAGATAATCATGGTACGTAGATATAAAGTTTGATGCAGAAGCTGAAATGCTCACCGCCAATGTCACACCGTTGAAATCATAAAGGAATCTAAACAGTTTGTGAACTGCAGAATATGCCTGGGTTCGATGTTCAAGTGCAGACATAAGTCGGTCAATAATGATGTTATATGGGTATGTTGATTTGAAAGTTATTTTCTGCTCGGACTATGCCCTGTTGTACCTATCCGGTGTATCATCGTTGGAGACACGTCTACGTGATTGTCTTTGTCATGTTAACTTAGTCTGGTATAATTTCACAGTAGTCAATGAAGTAGATTTCTCGTTATATTCATGGAACTTTATGTCATCTTTCAAATTATAAACACATTTTTTAAGAGATTCCATTAGTGTTGCGGCTGATCCAAGGTCTATTCCCACTTTTTGAAATTACAGACTGGTTGCATTAAATCTTTACAGAATGATGTTCCAGAATATATTCATGAAAATAATCTCTAAGTGATCTTTTTTTTATGTTCTAGATTCTTTACGTGCATCAGCCTTTTGATCAGTATCACTTGCTATAACAGTCAAAGCAGACTGTACCTATGCAAAAATAACTGTCTGCCAAGGCTTCGGTGGCATCAACATGACATGATCACCGTGTTTGAGAATAACTTTTTTTTTTAATCTTACTTTGGTTGCCTTCACTGCCATAACAAAAGTATGTAGGCAAAACATCTTATCGGGTGCTGAGGCCGAAAAAATTACATAACATTTTTGGAGAAAACCGAATATATATTAGCAGATATACAGCAATCCACCGCGCAAGTTCCAACCAAGTTCAATGAATGAGCCATGCATGGAACAAAAATAACGAACTCATTTATTTCTTTTATGTGAGCTTGTAAACCAGTTTATTTACGTTGCTGGTATTGTAAAATGATTGACCACAACAATAAAGGGAGAGACAGGGATTTGATTAGGGATGTTCTAGTTTAGTTTGGGATAAATTATAGGAAAAAATATTGAAATATATTACTATCACAAAATAAATATGACAATTCAAAGTTATTTATTTTCAGACGTGGGCCCCTGTTCATGGTACATTTGGCACATGCCTTAAACTGGGCCTGATCATGGTGTGAGTAGGTTTGGTCACATGACTTTTTGAGCTTAAGGCTTTATATTTACTTTGTTCATATATTAGGAGTTGACATCCAAATAAAAATCTTGTCACTCAATTAATCAAAGTTTTCAGGAACAGCAAAAAAACGGTTTTCTCTTATTTACAAAGATGTATCAATGTTTTAACATGGGATAATGTTTAAGCACCTTCAATATGTGCTATTTAATTAAAATCTTATGTAGTACATAGAAATAGGCCTTTTTTTCCACCCTCTCTATAAATGTTGGCTGCTAAAATGGTTTTGTATTATGCAAAAGTTCCATCCAGTCCTCAAATAAAAACTTCTTCCAGCAAGTTTTCTAAATATGTTGTGTTTGCATCTGATAGATCATAAAGTACTATGATACTAGACAAAAGAACCACTACTCTGGCCATGAGTTTTCTTTACAATTCATATTAAACACGAACACCCACATCGTATTCCAAGCATTCACACGTTGTGTTAAATTCATTTTCCTCTTGGTCACCCTCTTCATGAACGTCTGCTACTCGAATGTTTGTGTACCATACAAGAGTTTCATTAATCATCCATTCCTCACCAAAAATCCTTTGCAGCAACTTTGAAACATCTTTTTTCTTTTCTTCTGAAATGTGGCGAAACAAAGATATCTTTTGTAGTCAAATTCCCTTGCACCTTTCCAATGACCATCCTTTTTTTTACGAAAAGTTTGCCAAACTCCAGCCTCAGATTCAAAAGCAAAATGCTGCAGTCCCCTGACTTTGACTGAAGTACGCCGTCCTTCATTGTTCGTATTCGTGATGTATATTCTCTTTAAATCAGAAATATTTTATAGACGCATGAAGCCGTGGAAAGATGTTTTGTAGTGAAGACACACCAATCTTGACCCAAAGTTTTGACTCTTCCTACTTGACTGTAGATTTCAAAATACTTTTCATGATAGTGATAGTTTGGCACTTTCGTATAAGTTTTTCTACTTGGCCAAATACTCTGTCTGCTGTTAGAAATCTATGGCCTCGTACTGGGAAAGTCAATTGTATCAAGATAACTTTAGTATTTGACGTGAGCAGAAATTACATGAGGGTGTGTATCACAAAGTTGTTTTTGTTCTGTGACCCATAGCCATCACAGAACAACCTTATGGTTTGTATACCTTGTGATATTTAAATTTCTTATAAGTGTTGTAAAAGAGCAGAAGATATTTCAAGAACTCCTTTTCCTGCTTGATCTTCACTCCATGTGTAGAATGTTGGACATTTACCTTTGATTCCCAATATGCACAGAGCATAAAATCCTATTTGTCTTGAGTAGTAGCCCTCCTATATGGGAGACTTTAGAAGAGGCTGAATTTGTTGGAGATTAAAGCAAAGGGATATGGGTATTTTGTAGAATATGGCTGCATCATTATATTCAGTATATTTTCTTTTATCAGATATTGTTTTTACCAGGCTTTTCATTAGAAAGAAGTAGCTGCATACATCTGATGCAGGTGAATGAAAACCTATGTTAAACTCTGAAAAAATTCTGCGGAAAATTGATTTTGTAAGCCTATGTGCTTCACTTTGTGATAGCTTGGCAATACTGAGATTGGCCTTTAAATATATACGTTTTGATTTCTTCCTTTTATAATAGCTTTCAGTTTCTCTTGATTTTATTATAAACTCACGAACTTTCTCTTTTCTTTTCTGCATTCTTTTTAGATGTGCTATCTCCTCCCCTTATTTTTTTTATGTGTTCTCCCTTGTTCAAACTAAGGTTAATGTTTCTCAACATAGTTCCTGTTTGTATATTTTTCTATTGTTTGACGAATATTATTAATTCTATACTTCATGTTTCAGTCCTCTATGTTATATCTTTGGATAGTGCTCCTTTTATCTAGGTTCTCTATGCCTCGAAATTGAAGTGTTTTGTTTGTTTTGTGTTTTTGATTGTTATTGTTGAGGTTTAGACTGTTTGTTTGGTTTTTCATATACTACCTTAACCTTCCCCACTCTTGAAGTGTTTTATTTGTTTTGTGTTTTTGATTGTTATTGTTGAGGTTTAGACTGTTTGTTCGGTTTTTCATATACTACCTTAACCTTCCCCACTCTTGGAGGCAACAAGATCATTCCTGGACCACTCTAGGTCTATTGTTTTCTCGCCAAGTGTCGCCGGCGCGTTTTTTTTAGCTCTGCCTATTTAGTCGTGCCGTGCACGGAGATTCGATCGAGACCGAAGTGAAAAAGGTTCCGTGAACCTTCACCCGGAAGTGGTCTAGTTTTTATTCGTGTGCGTTACTGAAGAGGACTGTGCCAAGACACTACCAGTCAGACCACATAAAGTGAAGGTGAGTTGCCTCTATCCATTTCCATTCCACCATACAGTCCATTTATCCGTGCTCTTAACACTGGTCCTCCAGAGGCTTCTTTTCGTTTCATTCATTGTAAATTATACTACAGTTCGTTTAACTAGCATGACAGATATAAAAAGTGTCTTACAAACATTCAGCACGTCACCACTTTTAACTGGTAGCACATAGCTAACAGTAAATGCCTTGAGTCTCATGGTAGCCTAATTTTTCTTAAGCCTGTGGCGTTTTACACCACCCTGATGTACAAACTTCACAATAAAGTTGACTTGTGCAACTTTGTTTGCTTCTGATAAAACTTATTTCTAACAAAAGAACAATCAGAAGGTGTGAATTTCTTACAGTTAAATCTCGAATTTCAGTGCTTACATGGCTTTATAACCTCGAGGAGGCTGAAAATACTTTTTCTTCTTCTGTACGTCCCTCTAATGCACTTTTCTATTTCTACTCCCATCAGTTGCAGTACCCACAGCTACGAGTCCATCATCTAAAATACCTGAACCACTTATTCCCTTGACAAAATTAAAATAAGCCCATCTCTGTTATCAAACATGTTACTCTCACCACATTTAAGTTTAAACTAATGGGTAGATGTCATCACTTAGAAGGTAGGGAAAGAATATGGCGGGGAATGGTTGCTATGACAACGTCTCTGTGATTGGCTGGTGGGGACTTGTCCTTTTCTGCTTGCATCTATGAGCTGGACATAATTTGGTTTGAAAAAAAAACTGCTATCTTTTCCATTTAATAACAATGACACAAATTTTTTTTCCCCACATGGCTTGGCCAGGATGTGTAAATGACCAAACTGTATGATGCTATAACAATAGCTCCATTTTTATTTTCATGTGACATGATCTCATTTGGACGTAACCTCCTCATATTAGAATGACTATAGGAAGGTGCAACATCCAAATTAATAGAAATGTAAGCGGTTAAAATGATAAAAACTGCTTGTGTTCCTTTTGGCTATACAGCTCTGACTTGGCTGACAGTAGCAGCCAAGTACATGGGCGAGTTGTACTACTGCCATACTATCCAAACTACCCACTGTGTTGGATGATTCTCTTTAGCAACATCTTAACCACATTCGTATAGTAATTATATAAGCAATTCATAGTAATTAAAACAAGTATCGGTGGGCACGCGGGCTTAAGGTCACACTCATTTGGGGTTTTTTGGGGACGGTGAGTTTGGCATTCAAATTTTGGCTGGGTGTGAAGGGGGTGATATTACCTTAGTGGTTTAGATTTCTCTCTCCAGGTAAATAAGGGTATATTTCCTCTCAAGTCTACTTACCTAACAACTATGATTAAATTCTGTTAGCCGTGGCTGCAATGAAAAAATAATTGAACACTAGGATTTAAATGCTTGTAGGTGATCAAGATGTTGTTCTGATCCCAAGAACAAATTGTGGTCAAACCGTGAGAAAGGTTTGAAGCCACTGCGCTAATATATTTTATTTATAATAATATTTCTAAGATTTAAATACAATACAATGTGCATAAAGTCACCCTGCCCCCTTCTCCAGAGTACAGAGCTAAGTTATGTAAACATAATGCATATTTAGCATTACCAAGCAATTTAAAAAAGTTTACACTAATTAGCAAATAATAATTATTGTAGTTGACGTGTTTATTAAAAATAAGATTCTTTTATAAGCTATTATTTAGTTTATCTGGTCTCTATATTACTTAAAACAATAACATTAAAGCTTTGTGGTTCAAACTTCTCTACAATATTTGAATTGAGCACGTGCTAATATGTTAAGACCCCAGCGCTTTTTGGCTTCAGTGTTTGATCACTGGAACTAAAGAGTAGCTAGACTCGTATATCTATTCAGAAGAGGAACGAAATATGACTATAACAAGGTTATTTGTGAGTCTATAAATGTGCGTGGAAATGTATTAAATGGAAATTCCATTTTTTCTGCAAGGATAGAACACTATTATCTATCTCATATGTATATATATTTATATATTTACTTAGCACCACGTCTTACTACCCGTTCGGGTTATACGCTTAAGTACTAATTACAATAATGGATTAGGAATTGGGAAGGTTGAATTTAGAGGAAGTGAACACGCATTTGCGTGGAGGGAGAGTGGAAAACCATTTAGGAAAAACCACCCCCAGTTCACCCGACCTAGATTCGAACCTCGATCTCCCCGTCCTTGGTGGTCTGGCTCGACACGACTGGCGCGTTAGCCAACTACGCCACCGCGGCGGGTTGTATTTATATAAATATGATAAACTCCCTAAAATTATATTAACATACTTGAGTCCATCTGATTCTTTCTGAAATAAAAAATAAAATGCATCAGCTGGTGACAACATTAAAAGTGCAGTACTAATATGACTTTCTGAATCTGTCGGTAAAAAAAAAATGTTGAGATAGTTATTTATATAATCTTTTGTGAAGGAGTGTTTACAGAAAATCTTAAAATAGAGAAGTTCCCAGTTGTTAAAAAACAAAAAGTAACAAACGCACAAAAATCAACATTTTCAAAAGTATCTTAAATTGTCATAAGAACGCGAATAATAACGCTTTTGGATAAAAATAGTTTATTTTATAATCGGTATTATGGATTCATAGCTGGCTCCAGCACTTAGGTAGTTCCATCTCTCCAACCAAAGATTGTATGTAATTGATAGTAATCAAAGAAACGTGCATATTTATAGACTTTAGAAAAGTATTTGATGTGTTGGATCAACGAAAGAAAATTCAGGTATTCTGGTACTGGTTTCTAAGTTATCTTTTGAATAGGACACAATATGTTTGCATTAAGACGTAAAAGAGTGCACTAGTTAATATTAACACAGGAATACCACAAGGATCTATATTACGATCATTACTCTTCCTAATTTATGTACTAAATGAATTAGTGGAGACTAAAATAAGAGGGAAGATAAACTTATTTGTTCACGGTACAAACATACTTTATACCGGAAGTAACTTAGATATCCTGATTAATTATATGAAACATAATCTTTGTATTTGTTCATTTATTTGATGAACTGTACCCCTTTCTGTTCTGCTTTATTTCTCCACGATAGGGGCGCACTCAGGATTTTGAGCTGGGGGTGGGGGGCTTTTTACATAATAATGCTCACAATTGCACCATTATATATTTCAATTAGTGTAATATTTGGAAATTTGATTAGAAGTATGGGGATAAGAAGGATAAAGAATCAGCGATGGCCCCTAAAAAGTGGGGGTTTGATTTCAAAGGATGTAAATGGTAATATTTAAGCTAATTTGTACCAAAATTGGATCCCCGGCCTACCTTGTGTTACTGTGTACGCCACTGGTTAATCGGTCTGTGTTTACACATTCTTCTTCACACCCAGGATTTGTAGATGGTGGGGGTGGAGGCATATAATAATATAAACTGCCCCTTCCCCTCTTCCTGATACAATAGTATTTACATAATTACTCTAAAATAATAATTTCAATTACTGTACCCACTTCAAAACTTTATGTACAAAGAGGAAAGACTTTAATCATTTCTAGAAAATATTACGGTATCACAGGTCCAGTTTTCATTTAAGTGCCAATTTATAGTAAAATTAAAAATGAACAGAAAACGTATTCCTTTGAAAAGCCCTAATTAGCCTACTCAACAAAATTATTTGTTTTATATTAAATGTAATTAAACAAAGTACAATTGATTAATCGACAGAATCATATTTTTGTAATATTCTTAATTTTCTGGGGGAGGACCTTCAGTTGGGGGGAGCTTCA
>CABFWB010001885.1:117412-134333 GCA_902151455.1 Timema bartmani | reverse complement strand
GATACACTTGAGCGTCACGCTTTTGTCCTTGGAATGTGCATGTGTATGTCCATCCAGTTATACTATAGAGATCAATGGTATGTAGAGACCCCACTCGTTGATAGAATGAGCCCAGTGAAGACTGAGAGTGTACCAAATATACATCATGTTTATTGAATTTGGCCTAATTGTATAATTATTACTAGAAGTATTTAACGTGCAAATTCTGAGCTGACTTACAAGGCTTATAAACTAATTAATTCGATAACAAACACGTTAATTCATAACTGAGAAAGGTGAATATTCTCACTCCATTTTTCGGCCATACCAGGAATCAAACTAAGGGCCCCTTCCTTAGCTTAGCTGGCAGACAATTTACTGAGTGATATATAAGCTGTTGGACTGTTGAATTTTAACCAAACTTTTGAGCACCTGAGTAATGAGTTAGTTTTATAATTAAGACCATGATGTACTGCAATATTTAACAAAAATATTTGAATGATTAATAAATCTTGGAGTTCTAGGGTAGAGTCACATAAGCAGAGCTTGAAAGTGATACTTGTCTGAATCTCGCAAGCACAAAAGTTTTAAATACATTTAACGATCTTATAAATGTATAGTAAAATTTAAAATTATTAGATTAAAGAGTATCAAATATTTTAGAGAAGTCTAGACGGAAATAATCTCTGATTTTAGAATTTAATTAGTAAAATACGTAATATAATATAGTTATGATAACAACAAAGAATTATACTACAAACTTTAAAATGAGTGTCTGGATATGTCAGATATGATCTACGCATATTTTTTTAAATTTAACATATACTTAGTTATAGTCCACTAACTCTAATTTAATTAACATTTCCACCACACATTCGGGCAGACATTAAATTTTTTAGCAAAATATATTCAATATATTATAATTTTAACAGAGCTCTCTTTATCCAGGTCATGCTTTTAAAATAAATAATTAATGTTTATCCATTCTAAACGATATACGCAAATAATTATTGAGATAACATTAAAATGTTTCAAAATAGCTCTTACCTAGAATAGCCCCTCTTTTAATCAAATGGAACCAAGAAACTTTTATACGAACTATTTTTACATATGAGTATGCTAACACCTGTTTCGGTGGTCGTATTGTCTAAGGCGTTAGACTAGACTGCTGATAACAGCAGCAATATCGGGGCTCAAATCCCGGTCGGATCAACTGAGGGTACTTTTTTTCCAAAATAGCTTTCCACTGTTCCCCTCAACGCAAATGCGAATACACTTCCTCTAAATTCATTCGTTTCCTCATCCCTAACCCATTATCGAAATTAGTACATATGCGTATAATCTGAACAGGTAGTAAGACGCAGTGCTAGAAAAAACTATGCTGACTTATCTAATTAATATGCGTTTGTATACCAACTATATTTGTGGATTTTAGAGATAGCAGGTAGGTTAAGCAATGTTGTCTATTTACATTCCATGCGTTTTATAGGCCACCGTTTCAAAATTTTAAAATGGTTTTTGAATCCACATTCCAGGACTATTTTTAATTTCATCAAAAGTCTTCCCAATTTTCTCACGAAGCTCTTGTATTTGTCTGAGCCCAACATCTTAGCTAAAACGGTAGTGTATCCACCCACCTAATTAAAGGTCCTAGACTCGGTTCCCAACTTGGCTTAAAAAAACTACCACAGCTATGAGTTAAAGGCTGGGGTTCTTAGTGTTGTGTCTCTTCTTGCTTGAGGGTAGTTTATAATTCGTGTGCTGATATAAGCCGGTCCAGAAAGTGCACGTTAAATACCTCGAATAAAAAATATACTTATCTGTTAGGGGTATTTAATGAGCACTTTCTAAATAAAACTATTATATAAAACCTCAATTTTTTAACTCACTTAACTCAATAAAAAAATCATTATCTTGCTATTTAGCCGTAAGTTCATCACTGATAAAGAAGACGCCCCAATTTAGCCGATGGTAGATTTTTCGGGCATGGCGTGAATCGAACTAGAGACTTTCAACTCGTCAGGAAGGCCTACTACCAATGGCCAGCGCAAGGGTTTCATGCGCCCTAGGCGAGACTTAAAATGTGCTATCCAGTTATATTCTATACAGTGATTTAAATAAACAACAAACCCCTGCGTGATGCAAAATAATAACAATTTGTTGCCAAAATAAAGTTTAAAAAAATGAGAAAATAAATCAAAAATTAATAGTCACCCTCAACCCAATGTGAGCAAAAATATTATTTCTTTTTCCATTCTTTTTCTATTAATATTCTCGGAAGTATTTAAATGAATATCAAATTCATTCGCAAGTTAAAGCGACCCCGACTGTCTTAGTAATAAATATATTTTAAGTATTAGATAAGACATCTAGATGTTATTTCTTTATTTAGAAATGATTATTAGATTTTTTGATTTAAACATTTTTTAAATAAGGTCCTAGGGGTGCATTTTATACCCATTGCATACTAGGCGACCACCTAGGTTCGACTAATGGTCATCATGTTTGATATTGACCGAGATAAGATTTGTATAAGTTCTTATTTTAAAATTAACTCAAACTATTTGAACTTTATTTAATATGACTACATGCAATCAAACTTATGAATGATTTTTATAAGGATAATTAAACATAACACAGTATTTCATTTCCATAATTCAGTGCTAAAATAAGCCTATAGCCTAAAGCTACAGCCATTACCAAAAGCTTAAAACAACAGAAATGTCTTTACTTCTTTATAAATTTAAATATTACTGAATCTTACAAATCAAACACTTAAATATATATTTAACATATTTGCTTTTCTATACAGTAGGTTTATAGTGGTCAAATATTATTTCATTCTGTATTGGCATAATTTTCAGCGAGTGCCTTAGGGTCATGATTAGCTATTACAGTACATAGAGAAAACAGTCGATAAACAGCTGCACATGTCTGCGATCTGTTGAGAGACATGTACACTACGTTCACCATGATAGGTAGACTTAATACGTTATAGCCATTATAGCCCATCAAGGTAAGATTGCCGCCTTTTGGTGTGAATGGAGTGTAGATAGCTAGCACAGAAAAAACTATCCCAATAATTCAATAATTTAATGTTTAATCTTTCCATGGTTGTAGTTTTAAGCTGTCTTTTTTTTTTTAAGGAAAAAAAAATTGAAAATATACGAAGAAATTTCAAAGAAGGAATGTTTTTAGCAATTAAATTTGATGTCAAAATATCTCTAATAGTTTATTAATAGTAGAAAAAATATATTGATGTGAAGTAAAAACCATTCATTCATACATATTATTAATTATGTGTCACAAATTGTCTGATAATTAGTAGTTTTAAAAAAACCTGGAAACCAATAATTTTGGAGTAATTTTATGTATTTTAATTTATTATTCTTAAAACGTGCATTTCGTAATGTTTTATTAAAAATAAAAAAATAAGTCACAAAAGTTTTGGAGATAAACATGATTAACTAAAATTTTAAGTGGTATTTTCGTAAAGATGTGTATAAAGGAATCCAAAGTTCTATCCACATAAAGATTTTTAAGTAAATCGTTTGGATTTGAGCCATTACAGAGGATTACAATTATAACAACGAGTGGGTCAAATTTAAGTCAAAATTACAATAATCGCCTTTGTCTGGCTGGTTTTTTTTTAGCACCGTGTCTTACTAGCCGTTGGGGTTATATGCTGACTGTATTATATTCAGGAAAAATAGGTTACGTCATAAGCTGAGCTGACAAATTATAACTACCCATTGCCTATTTTCAGGATTATGAACAAAATTATAGCTTGTGCTTCCTTCTCCATTGCCTCTCCTCCCACTTGGCCGCTATGTTAACATTTTGAAAGCATCCAACAACATCGGTCTTCTTTAGGTCAACTTCACTCAAAAATCATGAAGTTTATTTTCTTGAGGATACAAACTATGTAGATAAATGATTACTTGTTTTATTTCATTATAATACTTTTACAAATGATCTCGTACAAAGTTGCACTGACACGTCGGTCTTATCCCGTTGCCTTACAGAGAGCTAGTGCCAGAGCCGGAAGCTTCTATCATCTTCCTGGCAATACTTCACGATCTGTCGATTCCTGGTAGAACCACTCGCAGGATTTCACAACACTACGTTTTCAAAAGAGAATTTAGATTCATGAAGTTTAATATGATAACAAAAATAAAACAATTTAAATAAAAATAAAAATAGTCAAATAAATGTTAAATAAATTATTTTAGATTACGATATAAAGTATTTTTACTGAAATGTAATTTATATTAAGGTGGATGTTTTCACATTCCTTCCAGGGACACTAAACAGTGACATTGCAACTGGCTGGTATTCAATTAATATACAAATATGTGAACTACTGAATTAATAGTCAATGAAGGAGTTGTTTATATTTTATTTAACTTTTTCCAAGTAATAAAAGAGGAAAAAACCATTTCATGATATTATGTCAATTTGATCACTTACTTGTCAATTCCCGCATATAGATGGTTATAAAGCTAAAATCAATTTTAGAGATCATAGTTTGATTCTAGATGGTGCGTAATAAATATTTTCTATCTTTTGGTAGGGTTTTACTGCTATTTAATTTGTACTTATATAGCCTTAAGTTCCAAGATTAAAATAATTTTATGATTCGTCTTATGAAGGAATATATAATTTAAAATGGTGTAAGTTAAATACATTTTAGATTTAAATACATATTTGACATTTTTGGCTCTTGTTTGAGTTTCGTGTATACCATTTTTGTTTTTTGTTAATCTCTATGTTAAATACTATTTTACAGTCTCTTGTCTTTATCTAGATAAATTATATTTATTTGATCCAAAAAGGGATTAGGCTACTGGAGAGTAGAGGAGGTTACATTTTGATGAGTTACATACCCTGAATTCATCACAAGACATTGTTATGATAATCAAGTCTCGTAGATTACAGTGAGCAGGACATTCGGTGCGAATGAGATAATCTAGAACCATTTTCAGGGTATTGACTGGAAAACCCATTGAAAAGAGACCATTATTAAGACCTAGACGCAAATGGGAGGATAGCACTAGAATGGACCTGAAAAAGATAAGGTGTAGTGAGATGGACTGGCTAGAGCTAACTCGAGAGGGAAAGGTGGCGTACTTTTATGAGTGTGGCATTGAATATTTGAGTTCCAAATGCCATATAGTAAGAACTGCCTCAATTGTTGAAACTTTGTTTTCAGAATAAATTGGCCTTAATCACATATGTACTAGTAACGCTAATGTGTCAGGGATGAAGAAGGTTGAATTTAGATGAAGTGTACCAGCAATTTTTTGGAGGGAAATCGATAAGCTATTTAGTAAAAACCACCATCTGTACACTCAACCACGATTCAAACCCTGATCTCACCGTCATTATCAGTCCAGTCTATTTCGAGAATGATTCCTTGGACCATTTGAACGAAGAGGCGGGAATATAAGATCTTATTTTTTAATTCACGCCGTGAAATAAAGCTATCCAAAAATACAAGTCAAGCATCCACATTAAATTAATAACGCTGGAATTAGATAAATAGCTATACCCAAACCAGTGGACACATAGACAGTGTCAGCACGTCTTGTCTGGCTTACCAAGAAGGGGAGATCCTTGCTTGAATTCCGGTAGGGTGTACTAAAGTGTTTTTTCACTGTTGGTTTTCCACCCTCCCTCCATGCCAATACAATGTACCTCCTTTAAATTAGTGTATATAATATAATAGTCTGGGCATGCACACTTCCTTTTATATACGAAGAACCTTTAAAAAAATTCAAACTTTTTTGCGTCAGAAATTGATAAAATTTTACTATATTAATTAGTGTTACTTTATAGTCATTGATACCCTACATCCAAGTTGACTGCTGGATATCATATGAGCTCATATATGAATGTGGGAGAATATATTTATTAATCTTTCTAGCTGTCATATAAGGCCCTACCCATGAAAATGGGACTATAGCAAAAGAAACCGACTTTTGTTCTTCACCATACATGTGTGCGTGTCTAGATCCTCGGGACCTTGTTTGTAAAATCTACAAGTCATAGTTTTAACATATATATAAAAAGTTATCGTGTAGTATAATGCTAATAAAGACAAGACTCCACACAACAATTGCTGCCAACATAATGACGGCTGGTCACGCACGCTAGCCAGCAGAGCAAATATACGTAAATAATTACTCCCAACCAGGCTGGTGACCATAAAACGGAGCAACAGCTTTCTTAAGTAGACAAGGAAATGAGGATGGATCCATGTTCACACATAGTTAGGATTTATTCGGGGGAATTAATTTTAATAACCACACTAGGGAAAAATTAATTTATTATTTTGTATTTTAGTAGTTATTGTTTTATTTGTTTACAATATGAACAATAAAAGTTGGAACTGAAAAGTGCAAGATAGGTTAATAGATCCACAAATGATATAGTAACTATTGTCTTAACTTGAGGGGAAAAAAAAGAATTAGGGTGCTACTAAGAATGTTCTTCCTAAGAAACCATTTCTTTCTCACACCAAACACAATACTATTGGCAAGAATCAGCATTGATTTGATGACACCTACTTGACCATGGAATATGTTTTTGTATTAGCTCGTAAATAATTAAATTAATTCACTTTTATATTTCACTTTCCAAACACCAAAACAGTTAATAATTCCATTTTTATCTTTATTTTTCAATAAAATTAAAATTGTTATTAATATTAATATTTATTTAAATTGAAGATATTATCCATAGGAAAACATGCAACAAACTCGTGAAACTTATGTTCTATGTCTGAAATAACAGTTGCAAGATGTCGCTATTAAAGTTTTTCAGGCTAGATTGTTGAATTAACTAGAGGTAGCGCAGGAGCTCGAACCGATTGGAAATATTTTATTTTTATCACCACGTCTACCTGTTAAGGCTACACGCACATATGACAATTACTCTTGTGAGTTAAGAACTAGGAAGGAACCATCTTAAAAGTAATCTACCCCCATTTGTGTGGAAGGAGAATGGGAAACCATTTAGTAAAAGAACCACCCTCCGTAGACCCGTCAAGGATCCTAACTCCCAGTCATCACCAGGTCAGTATAGCACCATAGTAACGCCTTAGATCATTCGATCACTGAAGCTGGGGAAATATTATTAGACTAACCTCTACATTTTGAACAATTATTTCAAACGTTTCACACGTATCTGTGACTGCAAACGGCCATTTAAGAAAATTAAAAAAAAAAAAAATTATAACATGGGATGTTTTTGGAATCCGGAGTGTCTTCCGGGAAATTTATTCATAAGGGACAGTGTTTCAAAAACCTATAATGTCTCACAAAATCTAGAAAGATTGGTCACCCTATACTAAACCAGATATTTAAAGAATAACATTAATTATAATGTAAGAAACTTGATGGTTTAAAAAAACATTCGATATGTAAAATAGAAAACACTGAACATTATGGTGTAGTAACTTGCTTATTACACTTATGTGTTGTGGATGAGAGAGAATGAATTGAAAGGAACTGTATCCACATTTGCGTAAAGGTAGAATGGAAAATCATTTAATAAAAAAAAACACTTCTTACACCCAACAGGGTTTGAAACTCCGAACTCACCATCATCGGCAGTCTAGTCTATTACAAGAGTGATGGTCTAGCACAGTGACATTCAACCTAGAAATTAGAGACTTAGAACCTAGAAATATATCAAGAAGAGGTTACTGCTGATCAGCAAGTTGAGTTTTTAGCTGAAGAAGAAACTGATGAATAATATATTTAGAGCATCGCTCTGTATGGAACAGAAACTTTGACTCTCAGGAAGATGGAAAAAAAGAAACTTGGAGAACTTTGAATTTGGTACTGGAGAAGACTTGAAAAGATCAGGTGGACAGACAGGGTGACAAATGAACAAGTCCTAAAAAGAATGGGTAAGAAAAGAACCATTTTGGATGTGATTCTTTGGCACAAAGCAAACTGGAACTTCCTTCTGCACGACGTCATAGAAGTCAAGTTTGAAGGAAAAATGAGCTTAGGAGGAACTGTCTTCTGCAAGACGCCATAGAAGGAAAGGTTGAGGGAAAGAGGAGTTTAGTAAGAAGGAAGATTCAAATATGGAATGACTTGAAAGAAATAAGAAAATTCTGGGAGCTGAAGACGGAGGCAGAGGACATGAAGCATTGACGGTCTAATTTCACTGACCAGTTGTGAGACAGAACACCTAATAATATTAATAATAATAATGGCTAGAAATTTATATAACAAAATTTTACGTACCCTCTAAGATGTATTCAAGAACCCCAGGCTGAATACCACTGATCTAACAAATGTCGGCCACCTTTTTGGGCTTTTATCGACCAATAAACTAATCAAAGGTTCCCAATCATCAATCCTTTATCCACACTATTTTTATTTCTTTTTTTTTTGTCCTTATATCTTATGTTTGAATCTTAAATTCAATATACACCAAAATACTTGGATCCCCACCAGTCTAGAAAGAAATCTAGAATAAACCAAATGTAACATTTTCGTATTAGGCTATTTAATTTTTCTTACAAGCTTACCAATAATGATCGATAAAGATTATTTTAGTCACACTAAAATAATGTTTTAAATTAATTGATTATATTCGGGATCTTAGAAGACTTAAATATTGACTTTTAATGACGCTGTGGTTTTCTTACGTGATCGATTGAAAATTGCACAGAGATTGGCTGATAAATCCGTTTAAGAGCCCCTCCTTTGACCATTAGACCACCGAAGTCGTTATAGAGTCTCTAAATCGCACACAAACTGATGTAAAGACGTCGATAGTCCTTAATTATGAGGGGGACAGAATGAATCAATTTTTACTTTGAATTAAAATACTATAAATAAAAAAAATCCAAATTAATAACACGAATACTTTAGCGGACTTATTTCTTGAATCCATAAAAAAAAAGTCACCTTAATCATTTACACACTACTCCAAACGTGAATTTTCATTTTTATGGAAAAAATAAATACGATTCACTGTTTCTTTTACATTACTATACTAAATAATAAACCATTTGTGAATATAATTTGAGGGGCTATATGATCCCAGTTCCCCTCAATTAACGGAGCACACGAACTGATGAACAAAATACACAATATGACTAAATACCTAATATATGTTTACTGTAGTTTTGATTCCCTATGTCCGTTGAAAAGATACTCGAAGACCCTCAGTATCGATTATCATCGTCGCAAATTTGTATTGTCATTTTAACGATATTTTAATGTCAAGTGATGTTGATACGTATAGCTCAAGTGGGTAGTAAGACACAGTGCCAAAAAAAAAAAAGTCAAATACGAGGCGGGAGAGAATGAAATAGTGTTACTTACTCGTTTATAACAATAGGAACTCGAAAGTTCATTGCCGCACTTGCAAAAGTACGCCACTTATCCCTATGTTGAGCTAGTTCTAACCAGTTCACGTCATTACATTCTATCACTTTCTTGAAATAATTATATCCAGTCCAGATCTGCCTCGGTGGCGTAGTTGGCTAACGCGCCAGTCGTGTTGAGACAGACCAACGAGGACGGGGAGATCGAGGTTCGAATCTCGGTCGGGTGAACTGGGGGAGCTTTTCCTAAATGGGTTTCCACTCTCCCTCCACGCAAATGCGGGTTCACTTCCAATAAATTCAACCCTCCCAATTAGTGTTATTAGTACTTAAGCGTATAACCCGAACGGTTAGTAAGACGTGGTTCTAAAATTAAATTAAATTATCCAGTCCACCTCATTACACCCTATATCTTTCAGGTCCATTTTGATGTTATCCTTCCATCTGCGTCTAAGTCTTCCCAATGGTCTATTCTCATTGGGTTTGCCAGTCAATACCCTGAACATAGTTCTAGAATCTCCCATTCACGCTGCATATCCTGCCCACCATAATCTACTAGAATTGATTATCCTAACAATGTCTTGTGATGAGTATAAGGTATGGAACACGTCATTATATAACCTCCGCCACTCCCCTGTTGAAAATGCCAAAGATAACATGCACCACCTCTACAGCGAGTTATGGAATTATCTTGTCACTGCTGCCATCTGGTGAGTGTTTCCCGAGTCGTTGGTGGGAACGACGTATTACTAAACTTAAGTTCCGCCTCTTCTGGGCCTGAACATTAGGTTTTTAAAACCCGCCCATTTCCAGCAGCGACCAACCGGATGTGACCAAATTAGTTGCTGTGTCTGTGTAACCAAGATAAATGACACACTCGACCTTTTTAGGCTAGATAAAATGTGTTCATTTACACTTGTGGCGCAACTGAAGAATCTAAAGATTATCTTAACATTTTTATTTTACCAGCAGGTATGGATTATATTCAAATATGTATTAAAGCTAACCACTTCAGTGGACGCATGGTCTGGAATACAATCTCGTGTCAGACTAGACTGCCGATGACGGGGAGTCAGGTGCACTGTGGGTGGTTTTCACTATACCTCCATGCAAATGCGGGTAAACGCCCTCTAAATTCATCCTTATTTACCCTAGCACATCAAAGTAATAATTATTACATAGGCATATAACCCGAACGGGTGCTAGAACACGATTCTTTATATACTTTATATATATATATATATATAGTATATATATATGTATATTATGATATCCAATAGAATATTTAGTTTTCAAGCTGTATTTTGTTATTATGTTTTAGTCAACCTACTTTTTACTTTTTGTAACACCATTTAAAACAATAAAGTATTAATATTTTTTATAGATAATTTAAGATATGGCCACTTTTACTTGTGGTAAATTTTATTTACTATAAAAGAACAAAGCTACTTTATAGGCCTATATTCTCCATATGAAAAACGGGTGCACCGTCTAGGTTCTTTTTTCGCACATTCTAATTGTTACGCTGTTTTCCTTCCTTCTTGGTAGTACGAAAATATACTATAAGATAACAAAATAATAAATTTTTAGTTTTTCTGTTTATCAATTTGTTTGTTGCCAGTAAACTAAAAAAGTATTCATCAGATCTAGACGGGACTTCTCCAGGTGTACTCTTTATTTTTCAAGGAAACATGACAAGAAATATATCATCACGCTAGTTTACTGTAGAAAAACCACGCGTAAGCAGAGAACATTCGTTGCGGCTGTTATCGCGGGTATTTAAGATGGTGATATGAGCTGGGGTGTGTAGGGGGAGAGTTGCGGCTGTTATCGCGGGTATTTAAGATGGTGATATGAGCTGGGGTGTGTAGGGGGAGACGAGTGAGGGCGAATGCGTGTTTTTTTCACGAATCTTAGTATGCACATAAAGTAGGTACTGTTCTTGAGGTTTGATTATTTTCTAGCATTTAAAGTTGTCGAATGTGTTGACGTATTGTTTAACGTGAGTGAAGTCGTGGAAAAATGTCTGTAAGAAATAAATTCACTATAAATGTGGTGCTTTTCATTTTATTGTATACAGACAGCCTCATTAAAAAAAAAAAAAGGGGGGGCCGGTTTATCACTTTAAGTTAAACTGTTGGTGGTTAAATTAACTTTTTTTTATGATATTGTACAACTCTCACTAAAATAAACTTATACAGACATATAAATCGGATTATCAGCCTGTTTAATTATTCCCCTTTATCTATGAAAACATATTTATAATTGATAAAAAACTCTTTTAAATATGTAGAGTAGGCCTACATTTTTGTTATATATATAAACCGAAAAATAAACCCATAAAATAAATATAAAGCTGTTCATAAATATTTTCCAAGCTCAACTTTTATTATTTAATGTTTTGATTCGTGCTATTTAAAAGCGATTAAAATTGTATTAAACTAATTAATTCTGTTTTTAAATCTCTCTTCTAATATTTATAGCTACATGGCAAACTTTTTTAAATCCCATTTGAGGAGACAAGATTATCTGATTCTTTTTTTCGCATTTTCTAAACCCGTCGCATAACCATTAACATTTAATTATAGAAAAGAAAGTGTTTTTTTCCAATTTATTGCAATTTAGTTATTAATTAGTTTCAACAATTTCAACAACTTAAAATAAACTTCACAGCACATCAATGAGAAATAATTCACCTAAGTAAATTATTTCAATCATTACGCTTAACGCAGCTGATTAATTTAATTAAAAAGGATGAGAGAAGTAATTTAAAGAAAATGCATTCACATTGGCGTGTCAAGTGAATGGAAAAAACAAAGTTATAAATAACTTGTGGAAACCCCCATTCTCTGACCTATTCCATTGGACTTAGCCAAGTTTCTAAGCTAGACCTCCACGCCAATTACAGCCTAAGCTATTACCAGACTAAAGACTTAGACCATGTAATCAGCAATGTGAGTCAAAAGTAACCTTCATTTTTCTTTAACATGACTTACTAACTGTTCAGGTTATTCGTAGTGAATTACACAAATTGATTATTTATGCGCAAGATGTATTCAGAGTAAGCGTTCCTACCCTCATTGGTTTAGGTGGAGAATGGGAAAATATTTAATAACCACATCCCTCAGTTCATCTGACCTAGATTTAAACATTTCCACATTCTACCAGCAAAAAACTAAATGATATTATATTTTGGTCCGCGTGCCCTGCGATGAAAGCCATAAGCAGTTATTGAGTATCATGTTCCCATGACCTAGATCTTAATGTGGCTGCCTCAGTAGGCAAGAATTTGCTGCAGATACGTTTAGCTTTCCAACCCAATATGTAACCAGTGATGTTTTATTTTAAAAATATGGTTTACGCCAAAATAAATTATGAAACATTCCTACAGAGCTATTTTTCCTTAACAATCCTGTATTTTGAATTTTATTAGTAGAAAAAATGTGTGAAAATGTAACATTAGCTCATTTTCAACGACTCTATAATCATATTTGCGGAGCTATGAGTATAAGCCTGTTAGAAAAGTGCTCTAGGATTTAACCTTCCTCTAACAAATACAGTAACGTGTTAATATGCTAAAAAAAGAAAGTTTTAAGATATTTGAGAACTTTGTGAGCTTTCATCTTTACCTTGAGATTAGAAATATCGTAGTTTTCTTAGCCTTCTTTATTATTCACATGACAAAAGGTGGTTGCAGGTAAAGGGTGAAAGGGAGTACAGGCTTAGAAAGAATAGCAAGGTAGGCTTGGTTCTAAATGACGACACAGAGCGTTGTATTTTATGTCGCGTAGTCTGTCGGCGATTGATACTTTCTCGCTGACCAAGACGGCCGCCTTAGGGAAAATATGTAGTTATTCATGAAACAATTCATTTCCACTTGTCATAAAAATACTTTTCCTTTGACATAAATTGGAAATATATATGAAATACTACATCGTTGTGTGAGAGAGACTTCTTTGAGAAACTGAACTTCCAGATAATGTTATTATGTTACGACCGTCTGTTACTGACAACTCTGCCATTGGGAATTCGGTTGAAGATGCCCTCTATCCAAAGTATGGAGTCAGCAGAAATAATATCTGATTTTATTGAACGAATAGCTGAGGAGGTCCTCCACTAAAAGTGTCCGCATGGATATAAAATATACGTCACAAACGATTGTTGAAATTATTTGAAATAAAATTTAGTAGAAATTGAGTTTTTACATATATTAATAATGTTATTTTAGGCGAATAACATTCATTTCTTTAAATAATAGTTCATAGTTAGTAATATTTATAATCTATACTTTGCTATAAAAGTATTTTAAAGGGAAATTAAAGAATTACACATATTTTCCAAAATTAAATGTATTTTCAAAAGATTTATACAGACTTATACATGATATTTTACTAATTGTTTTTGTGTTTCAAGAAATTTAGAAATTAAATCTACCATTTTATTGAAACCTTAACCCTTAAACCTTACATCCACTTTTCAAACCTAGCCAAATTATGAACCGGTGAATTTTCAGTAGAACAGACCATGGTTTTTGATCTTTAAGTCACACAGGGGATATTATTTTGTATATATTATCTTAACCTAAAGCATTACTGAGAGTGTTTTTTTCTTTAACGGTTTTCCACTATTCCTATATGCAAGTGTAGATATATTTCCCTTAAATTCTACCTTCATCATCCCTCCTAATTAGCACAGTTAATATACAAAGGTAAGCAAACGCTCGTACAATTAATTTACGTAACTAGTAAAGCATAAAAAATGGAAATGATCTTCTAAGAGGTATTCGTAAATTTTAAACATTACAACTGATCACAAGAATTGACCCCTGGACCCTTGGCTTAACGCAACAATTATCTACCACTGAGCTATCCAGGGATCGTCTCACGCTCTAGGTCAATATTTACTTATAATTGAAGACAGAGTCTGTGATGGACGTATGTAAATAATCGGCTAACCATGAACTGTCATTGATACACGAGCCATCGGTGACTCGGGGGTAGCCATAGGCGTACAGCCCGAGCGTGAAGCGAGGAATGGTTAAAAATAAACAAATATTTATTACTATTATTATTAGCACCGCGTCTTACTACCCTTTCGGGTTGTACGCACTTACGCTAATGTGTAATGGTAAGGTGATTGTGAGATGAAATATAGTACCTACAGTTTAACGTGGGATCCGAGCCACGGTGGAGGCCTGGCATTCCTCACATTCACAAGTTGTGGTTAATACACGTCTTGTCAGAGGTGAAGGAAGAGTTTGGCAATCAGATAAATCTGTGCCGGGACAGAGGATTTAACCCCGGACCCCCAGCATCTAAGTCCGACACCTTACCTCCAGACCACCAGGTCACCCAAATAAATAAAGCTAAACGATTTGGAAATGATATAATCATGTGAGTGTGACATATACAATTCCAAATATTTTAAAGAGGATTGAAGCTCTTGTAGCCGATTGACTTTTGTCCTTCTTAATATCTTTGAAAGCGCAAATGATGTTCAAGTTTCAATGACAATATGAAACGATTTGAGGCTAAATATGGTTTAGAGTGATCTAATTTCTAAAGGATTCATCCATTCTTCGGTCGTTGTCATTCATAGAGCTGTGATGATATATTATTCAGCAAGGATAATTTGCCTCCCGGACCGTATAAAAATCCCAAGTTCAGTGAACCTTTATGTTGGCAACCTTCACCATGTTGGCAGCCCATTTAGCGATGAAACCTTTCTCTACCTCCTCTCGAATAACTCCTTCCATCTTACAAGTTACCCCATTTAACTCCTCTTCAGTGTCACCCTCGTTGAATCAACGATAGGCTAGACATGTCTTGAATACTGAGCGAGCCAACAAAATGAGATCTTAAGGAATCTTATCGCCGAACTTTCTGCCAAACTCTTTTATGTAGTACAAACTTAATGTCAAAGAAAAGGAGGCGAACAAGACACATAATGGATGAAACTCTGGACCCGCTTTTAAAATACTCTCTTTTCTCATATTTTAATTGGTTTTATTAGTTTGTTTTAGTGCCAATGTTCTCACTATTGGAGATTCATCCTTACACAATTATAACAACCCTTTTAAGTAGCCGAGTCGTCTTTGGCATTTCATTTGTTCACCGCGTCTTATAAATTATTCGTGATTTCCACATATTTATAATAATAAGTTAGGTATTCAGGAGGTAAAATTTAGAGTAAATGCACCCAAATTTCCATGGATAGAGCATGAGAAAACATTAAGAATAAAACACCTTTAGTACACCCAGCCTGGATTTGAGCATGGCTCTCCCCATCGTCAGAAATACTCGTTAACCTGCTTTGGTGACCGTATCGTCTAAAGCGCTACTTTCGTAATAGACTGGACTGCAAATGACGGGGAAATCATTGTCCAATCCCGGTCGGGTGTACTGAGGGTAGTCTTTACTAAATGGTTCATTATTTTCCCTCCACGCAAATGTGCTTACAATTACTCTAAATATAACCTTCCTAGTCTCTAAAACCACTAGCGTAATTATTATATAAGTGTATAATCCGAACGGGTAGTAGGATGCGGTGCTAAATACATACATATATATAAATCAATATTAATAAATAATAATAATATTTAGCACCGCGTCTTACTACCCGTTCGGGTTATACGCTTAAGTACTAATTACTCTAATGGATTAGGAATTGGGAGGGTTGAATTTATAGGAAGTGAACCCGCATTTGCATGGAGGGAGAGTGGAAAACCATTTATGAAAAACCACCCCAGTTCACCCGACCGAGATTCGAACCTCGATCTCCCCGTCCTCGGCGGTCGAGCTTAACACGACTAGCGCGTTAGCCAACTACGCCACCGAGGCGGGTAAAATCAATATTGATATCCTGAAAATTATGTATTAGCCTAGTTCACATAAAAAACAAAAAATGTTCATCTTATATAAAAAAAACTCACTCGTATGTAATAATCAAATAATTAATTTAATATATTGAGTTTTGATTGTTTTATGCTCATTTTTCATCGGAAGGGAGCTCATAGTTATAAAACTTACATTCAATCATGAGTTAAGGTGCAGTTGTCACTTTTGATAGATATTTTCAATTTTATAAAATAACATTAATAATACAGTAACCTGATTTAGTGACTGTATGGTCTAAAGCGTTACAGTAGTGTTCGACTATACCACCTATGACATGAAGATCAAGGTTCGAATCTTGTTCGGGTGTACCGTCTGAGGTTTTTCAAAATAGTTTTCCACTCTCCCTCCACGCAACTGCGAGTACATTTTCTTTAAATTCAACCTTCCTCATCCCTAATTCATTAGTTTAATTAATAGAGCTATATACATTTATATCCTGAACAGGTAGTTGGAAGTGGCGCTAAAAACAACAATAATAAAAAAAGGTCTAAAGTAAAATGCTATCAATGCAGGTCGCAAAAAAGTATGTATTCAATAAAAGCCTTTCCTATCAAATTGGTGCTATACCAGTCTAGCCAATCCCCTTCTTAATAATAGTCAATATTATAAATTTAGTTTTTTTAATGAAAATGTACAGACATGCACTTTCTTCGAGGAAAAACTGGAAACCATTTATGAAAAAAAAAAAAAAAAT
>CABFWB010001885.1:48594-117306 GCA_902151455.1 Timema bartmani | reverse complement strand
AAAAAAAAAAAAAAAATCGGCACACCCCTTTAAAGATTTAAGCTTTGAGCTCCCTCTCGCTGGAAAACCAGACTAGATTAAACTGACACCCAAACCCACAGTAAAATATAAAATTTAAGAGGTAGTTTAAGATAGAGAGTTTCACTGTTATTTGAACTTACAAGCTCTTCTCGCACTCATCAACTGTTTAGACTCTTCCACCATTCCTGGTTTGGATAAACTCGCTATGGGAAGAGATTGGGCTTCGTAGGGATTCAATTCCAGTAGTACCAACACCCACAAAAAGACGGTCAGAAAGAACCAGAGTAATATATTGATTATTCTCTGAGGTTTTATAAATACAGGACAGAAAGAGAGGATACGATATATGATCAACAATATCTTTAGAAATATCAAAACAATTGTTTGGCTAAACAATTTTTTTATATATACTACAAAATATTAAATACGTAAAGATGTGTAAGTCTACCTCATTTATCCTGAAATGTAACAAACTTACCTTGTTGGTTCAATTCAATTAACTTGTGATTTATAAGACAATGTTTTTTATTTTTCAATTTCATAAGTGAGAATTTTATGAAAAATGTACAGTATATAGGACAAATAAAACGAAAGTTTTTGAAATTTGCATAAAACACAAATCAAAGCACACACCGAAATACTAAATTTGTATATACATGGTTAAAGTATGTTTTTCATAATTTATGAAACAAACTGTATATAAAAGAATCCAGAAGATGAACAGCTATCGAATGGGCCAACTTGGGAAAACTATTTGTTATTTCCGGAAAAAAAAAAAGTAAATGAAATAAAATACGCTTTCGAATCTAGGAAAGAGAAAGTGAGTTTCAAATTCTCAGCCTTCCCTTTTTTCTCATATTTCTCGTTTAGTTCAAACGCTTTCTTCCGCTTGAATTTTTCTGTCTCTTTGAGAGAAGGACAATATAGGTACTTTAAACTAAACGCATTTTTTTTTTCATTTTGAGAAAACACGTTTCTTTTGTTTTGTTTCAGGCACAACTCATATGGGAAATATGTTAGAAAACATTCAGGAATGTTCTATATTAAATATTTTGTTTCGTCATAAGATTGTACAAAATGGATGTAGTAATTTATTCAAATATGGTTTTACTAGCGTAGTTTTAATATTGGACCCATCTCACTATGGTGCTATTGATACAGACGCCTTGATATATTTTGTTAAATAAACAGAAATGAGTAAATTATTTTACAAATTTAATTGAAAATATAAAATATTAGCTATTTTCTAAAAGGCATTCTAATATTGAAACATTAATATAATCGTAAATATATGTATGTATATATGCCACGGCCAACATACGATGTCTATTTAGTTCACAAAATGACCGGCCTCTTCCAGCGCTGGCCACCAAAATAATTCAAAAAATACTCCTGTTCTAACACGATACTTATAACCAGAAAGCCACATCAAACAATAGTGATACCTTAATCTGTGTGCTTATCGATTCGAATCATTGATTAAAGTAGTTTTCTGAATTCTCAAAATTTGGTTCTTAAACACTTTACTTATAAGTTTATTTAAATTAACAAGTATTAATAAGGATGTATTTAAAATGTGCTGTTTTGTTCTACGGTTTGAAACCATACACTTAACCTAATATAGCACACAAAACAAAATGGTCAACCCAAAAGACAGACATTCTAATATCTAAGTAATATAAGGAGATAAGGAGCACGAACCAAATTATCTTAGTCTTCTCCTGGGATCAAAGCAAGCTCCCTCATACCTCCCCTTACCACTCATCTACGCTAATGGGGCCACCTTTACCACCGAAACACCAGGATGTGTCTTTAATTAAGTTTGGAGTGCTGCTTAATAGTCAACAGTTCCTCTTTCAAAATGGTGGCCACACTCGTTATAAACAAGTTCAAACATCTTAAAATGGCTCCCAGTGTAATCGTAGCCCTCTTTTCCCTCCCACGAAACACACACACACATACACACACATACACTAGGAACGTGATACTGTGGTACCAGGGCCAAAGAAGTTAACATGTTGACTCCATAATAAGCTACTTAGAATATGGAGTGTACTTAAGTAACTTTGTGTGTTTAGGATGGTTAGAAGACCCTTCGGTAACATCAGCGACCATTCTTACAGTAACTTGACCTGGTGGCGACTTTAGATCTTCGCTGCCAAGGCGGGGGGGTCGTAAGTACATGAGATTAAGGTAAAGCTAGAGTACCAACTTTTTATCGGTATTTTTGGGGACATTCTTTATAAAATATCTTATGCGAGCCGAAGATGTTAAGTGATATTTACACACATGGATGGTCGAATTTTACAAGGCTTCTCTCTGTAAATAAGCTTGACTGCTGAAAATGGGGAGATTGGGGGTCGAGTACCGGTTGGTTCTATTGAAGGTTTATTTCCCTAAACAATTTCACACTCTCCTTCAATCCAAATTCAGGCACACTGAGTCTAATTTATACATTTTTCATCCCTAAAACATTAAATATATTGGTTCATATGACTATAGCCCCTATCCATATATTTACTTCACATTGTTTATTTTGATATTTTTATTTTATTCTTAAATACATTGAATCATTTATTTATGAAATAGGCTTACAAGTGCCCATCAATTTTAATATCCAAGAATATTTGACCAACTTTATACTTCATTTTACTCAATTATCGCCCCTCAAATTTATTAGCAATTACATATTTCCAATGTCAGCATAATTAGGAAACATCCTAATTATATAGGATTACTATTTAACATTTAGGCTTATTGTGTTTTTAATATCTTTTGTATCATGTTAAATCGGCTGTTTAATATTTACAGTAAAAATAACATAAATATTATTAAAACAATGATTACAAGTGCTAGTATATTCAAATAATATGTGGCAGGTGTTAACTCACTGTGGACTTATGTTGCCGGGAAGCGCCCTAGCTCCAGAAAAGTTGCCCCAGCTGACCATGCCGGCACCAACAGCAATTCTACGTCTTACTCACAAGTCACGCTTCCAAGAAAAGACAGATAATTTTCTCTAGGTACCACACCATCAAAGAGCGCTAGTGGTCATTCAGTGCAATTATTGCAACTTTAACCCCTTTCCCCCTTAGATGTCCTGATGCTAACCTGTCTCCTAGTAGGTCAGTACCATTACTATATAAACGTCTTTGCTCGCTTCACATAATACCCTGAACTTGCCCTTTTACCTAGTTAAGGTTGTACAATATTATATATCCCACCGCACCTTCTCCACTATCTTTGGGAAAGCCACATCCCAAGTCAGAAGCATCCGGGCTGGAGTGCCGCAGGGTTCCCTAGTGGGCCTGGTGCTCTTCAGTCTGTATGTGAACGATATTACTAAATCCCCAGACACCAAATTGGCAGTGTATGCGGACGACATGGCTCTAGTAGCGGAGTCATGGTGAGGGCAGCTGGTTGATAGATAACTCCAGACGCACCTGACACAGTTGGAAGGGTTGCTGACAACCTGGAGGACAAGTATTAACGTGAAGAAGAGTATCAGCAGTGCTCTTCACATGGAAAAGAAAGTTCTACAGGCCGGCCCCACTCCGGCTGTTCGGAGAACAGATCAGATGGGCGATCAGTGTTAAGTACCTGGGACTTATGCTGGACAACAAACTGACCTGGCGACTACACTGCAATGAGAGATTCAACAAGGTGAAGCAAAGGCTGGGAACTTTAGGCCCACTGCTTAGCAGGCTTTACGCCCTGTCTACTTGGAACGGTATGTTACTGTACAATGCAGTTGCTCAGACCAATCCTCGACTATGCGTGTCCCGCTTGGGGCCACCTGGTGGACACGTATATGAGGAGGATGCAGGTGTTCCAGAGTGGGTGTCTGGGGATCATTGTGGATGCACCTTGGTATGTTCGAAATGAGACTCTGCATCACGACCTGGATATGCCTACCATCAAGGATCACTTCCGGAGGCTGGCGCAGTCCTTCAACGACAGACTTCCTGGTGCCACCAATCCTCTCATCCAGAGGCTTGGGAATTACGTCATTGACCCTGGAGGGTGCCATCGACGTCCCAAAGCCCTGCTAAGATGAGCGAGATGTGTCAACAGTGGTTTGGGAGGCTCTCACCCAGCCCTCCCTAGAGTAGTGTCTCCGCACGTAACTCTAAAAACCCTTTATTCGGTTTCCCAATATAATTTTTGTTTTCCCCACTAATATTAGTAATATGCTTTTCCTTGTTTCAGAAACTTCGTGAAATGCGACAACCCGTCTGTTTTAGGATTCAAAACCACACCGTGTGACCAATTGGTCGGTACGTGTTGGAATTTAATCTCGTGCCCCCCTTCAGGGAGCATCAGAACATGCTAATATGCTTCTGCGTCTGCGTCACATAATATATTCTATTGTACCAATTCGGTGGAGGAATAACTAGGACGTAAACCTATATCACCGAAGAGTCAACTAGTAACTACGATATGTCAGGCGTTGGTCTCACCACCCCGTCACAGAGGAAGCCTCTTCTGAGACTTTAATATCTACAATTTAGAATCTGAATTAGATTCTAAACTCCTCTTTGCTATGTACATAAGACATAACTTCTGTGTCAGAATGTCTAACCTTATTGTCTATGTCCATCAGACACAGTTATTTGTGCCAGAATGTTTGACGTTACTATTTATGTCCATCAGTCACAGTTTTTTGTGTCAGACTGTCTGACTTTATTTTCTATGTTCATAAGACATAGTTTTTGTGTCAGAACGTCTGACTTTATTTTACTATGCTCATATGCCGTATTTTAGATTCAAGGGCTTAATGCTCAATTTAACTAGATCCACACGACTTTATATACTAGGTCAGTGTGTCTGATTTCTTTTTCTAAGTCATTAAGACATAGTTATATATATTAGGAAATAATAATGATTACCTAAAAGGCATGATCCCGTTTAGGATCTCCTGATGGCGAATACCAGGTTATCAAACATTTTATTTAATGACCTAGTTAGATCAGTCACAGATAGTAGTTACTATAGTCTCTTATTTATGGTGCGTAACCTGTAGGAGCACTACTAGTTCGTAGTAGTAGCCAATGGGGATAGTGTTTTGTATCCTACCCTCTTAGGCGTGGCTTGTTTCAAGTTATATTAATATTGTTTGTACTATTTATTATGTGCCCAAGTAACCGGTGGAGATATAAGTATACTATTTAATGTCCAGGCAGTATTTATTAGGAATTATTATTTTTATTTTTACTATTATTATTATTATTATTATTATTATCATTATTAGAACCACGTCTTACTAACCGTTCGGGTTGTACGCACTTACGCTAATGTGTAATGGTAGGGTGATTGTGAGATGAAATGGGAGGACCTAAAATTTACGTGGGATCTGAACCACGGTAGTAGTGTGGCTGACCAGATAGTACTCGACGCTGATTGGCTTAGAGCTCGTCACGTGACCACGCCCCCTCGCTCTCTGGTGGGCTGTTGGCACTGGATCATGGCTTTACCCTCTCCCTCTCCCCGTTTTCCCCCCTCTCACCCTTCCTAACCATTCCCCCTGCCCCCTTTCCACGGCTTGTATGGGTTCCAAACTTGTTGGTTTGTGTTCCATTGGTTTTTATGTGTGCTCATTGGTTTTTTATGTGTGACTATTGGTTTTTTATGTGTGCCATTGGATCGTATGTATGGGTAGGATAGGGACCGGCGTTGGAGTTTATTTTATTTAATGGTAGGGCAAAGTGCAGTCTACGGTGTCGGGCGCTCCTCCCACGACGTGTCGGCATCGTGGCCGAGGGAGGGAACGTGAATCACGAACTTCTTCCAACGGTCATTTAGCGTAGATTGTGAACAGCCGGCTACTGTCAGCTGTCTCAAGATCCCCTTTCACTTCCCCTCACTTCGACATACCTCTCTTCGTGAGCTCTGTGTTTCAAATCCCTCGGGGGGTAGGACGCATTTAGAGGGGAAACTTTTGTTTCGCAATCAGCATGGAGAATTGAACCCTTAGCGAGAATCTTTAACCTTAAGCTTGTTATAAGTGTTGAAAGCGTGTAGTAACGACCCTATTGAAGAGTCACTAACCCACCCCAATCCGAGCCATCTTGACGCATAGTGTCGTAGCTCTCTGAAGTTCCCGGCTCAGATATACTTTCTAACGCTCATTCCTGGGCCGATTTTTCGGAAACAACCCCTATTAAAGCACCTTGTTGTGTTTTAATGTTCGCCATGTACGGTAACATGGATTCGAACCTTGATATCTTCGCCTGAATGAGAGACAGAATAATAAAATTAGTGTTCGTAGGGATGTATCATTATTTGAGCTGGGCTGAAATGTGAAAAGATGTCTACCTACCAAGATGCAAATTAAAACATATAGGTAATTTAAGAATCAAATAGCCAAAGCGATTATTTATTCTTTTAGTGATGATTACTCTATTTAGATATCATTGACACCTGGACATGGGAATCGAACCTGGGACCTTTGGCTCAACAACAAATAATTATTATGCACAATATAGAGTTTTGTCTCTCTCTTTTTAATAACCGGCTAAAGCAATAATATAATTTCTACGTTTAATTACTATGGCGGTATTATGGTGGTACACGCTAAAACACTATATATTATTTTCGTTTTAAAATCATATCCCCTCGCCTGAGCGTCAAATTGATGGTTACTAGATGCCTACGCTATCTGTTATCGCAAAAGTAATAGTGGGGGTTGAAATTACCTGTTTCTAGATGTCAACGCCATCCGTTGCTCAAACTTTAACTAAGATCTTCAGGCAAAGTGAAATAACTGCTGTTTGGGGGTAGAGCGAGAGCGCTTATAGATGTTAAATTTTTATACAAATTTAAAATACGTTCTTTAATAGTTAAAGAGTGGCAAACTTACATATTAGACAATCTATTGCGTCCAACAGTTTACCTCATTTCGGATTTGATTCCAACTTTCTCCACCAGAAATAGATGAGCCTGACATTTAGACGGCGTGCCCACCGGGATTTTAACCTTGGTATCTTTCGGTGGGGTAGTAGGGATTTGAAGCCCTTACATCAGTCACTGGCAGAGTTTGACGGTAGTGTGTGACCAGGCGAAATGTGCACCAGCATTTTCTAGGGTTTGAAATGTGAAATTAGCGTTTGTAAACCTATCAACCTTAGTAAGGATTTGAAACCCCTCCTTCCCCTTACGTTACAGGGTGAGATATTTACCCGGATTTGCGCTATTGAAAAAATAAATACGACTGCAGAGGGTCCGTCTCTAATGTATATTGGAAGGGTCATACTTCCAGGGATTTGAAGCCCTATATCGGTCACCAGCAGAGTTTGATTGTGATTTATGAACGGGCGAAATGTGTACCAGTATCTGCTTGGGGTTTGAAATGTTAAATTGTATTTACTAATAATTAGCGTTTGTCAACCTATCAACCCTAATAGGGATCTGAACCCCCTACCTCCTTACGTCACAGGGCGAGATGTGTACCCGCATTTGCGTGGTTGGAAAAATAAGCAAGACCGCAGAGGGTAGATAGCGGTCCTTCATGGCATTTGGGCCCCCATAGCCAGCAGCAGGTTAACACTTCCGTGTTCGTCGGACGCGTGAGCACGAATGACGAATAACGGTAAAGCCAAGCTGCTTAACATGAATCAGGGAATCACCGATGAAGAAACAATATTATTGACCAATAAGAAGCCTACACCTTTACATGCGGCACACCCCGTTGAAGCGACTATAAATAGATCTTGAAATCATTACATTGGGTCATTATAATTAATAATTGTGGTGGCTAAACATCGAAATGAATTTCAACGCCCTGGAAAATTGGATAAATTCAGGTATGTTTTAAAGCGTTTTGTATGTTTTAATGGTAACTATTTTGCTTATTACGTCTTTGGTGTCCAGTGGTATTTTCTCCTTTGATAGAATACCAAGAATATGCACCCCTGGAGCTTGCATCCATAACTCAACTGGCAGCACCCGATAGCCCTGAACCTTTAGCGCTTTTTAGCGAAGACGGAATTTGCCTGGCAGATAACAACTGGTCCATTGGTAATGAGCGTCCTGCTATAGATTTTAGAGAGTTGGCAGTGTTTTTTCCCTACGATAGTTATTAATATGCATTTATTTAATTTCAGATTACTGGGATCTATACGGGCTGGACGCCGGCTTGCATAACCACGTAGCACCCGCAGTAGATTTATCAGCGTGTGTGTGGGCGCTGCCCCTTCAAAGCAGCGAGGCGGAGATGGGCCCTGTACTGTACCAGTTCCTAGAAGCGGTCGGTGCTTTGCCCCGTGCAGCAGACTTCACATCACCGGCAGGATTCACCCAAAAGAACCCTACCACAGCCTCCGGAAAGATTATCAACGGATTGCCTGATGTTTGGGGTGAATTGGACGTGATAGACCACTTGATATGTAAGTTTGACATTCTTTAATTACTAAAGAACATATTTTAAATTTGTATAAAAAAGGGACCATCTCAAGTAACAATACTATAGCCACTATCTTATTACGCAAGATTTTTTGCGTCCCCTCTTCTTCCCCCCCCCCAAACTACCGTTGTTTCGATGGCATACCAACACCTATTGTCAGCTGACCGTGTCAAATTTAACCAAAAAGAATATTAGCTCTTATATTCATGGTATAGAATTTTAATATAATTTTTTTTTATTCATTCAAATCCAAAAATTATAATTGTTGATTTAGCCACTTATTAAATTCCCGTTTGCAATGTGCTGGATCAAATTTTTATAAGATATTCTACCGTCATCTTAGCCATTCGATAGCATGTCTGTATACTAAACTATTGGTCCCGGATTCGATTCCCGACATGGCTAAAAATGTTGGTTTGATAAATTGACAGTCAGCGGACCGGATTTTCAGATGTCCTAGTCTTTTAAGTTATTCGCATTTTATGAATAAAAAAGTGACCCAAGCTTTATGCTGGAAAACAATAATGGATATAAATTAAATTATAATATCCAATGAAAAAAGTTTTATTTAATTCTAAAACAAAATTATTTCTTCCAATAGAAAACTAAATTCTTGCCATTTAAAAATTACTTTCTAACATCAATATATAATTTTACCAATTTGTGTTAAGACATGTTTTCCCCCATTACTTTTTTAAAGCTAAAATTTATTGAATGTTTAGCGTGGTTGTAGTAAACATGGTTACTTATTGAGCTAACAGATGGTGTTGCAGTCAATTTAGACCCGAAAAAAATTTGCCTCTGCTGATTAATTATATGGTACATGATTTTACAACAGAAATAAATATTGATCTAGTGTTTCAATGTGTTTTAAGTATATAGATATTTCTTACAGTCATTCAAATATATACCAGCATAGTAATTAACCAGATTAATTATATTGCTGTTTTAGCTGATTATTAAAAAGAGAGAAAACCCTATATATTTGCGGATGATAATTTGTTTGCTGAGCAAAGGGTTCCGGGTTATATTCCAGGCAGGGGTGACAATCTAGGTTTAACCTTTCATAGTGATAAATTAACTGCCCTGGACTTTATTTGGTACATGTCCTAGGGCTCAAGTGTATTTACTACACACACTTTGCGAGTGTTGGTATCAGTTAAAGCAATTATGTTTAGGAAAATTTGTAACAATATATTATATAAATACCAAAAGTAGTTTGAAATTTAAAAATTATATATATAATAATAGTAACATTTAAAGAGGGGGAAAAACACGCGATAGTTTGCAGAAAATAAAATAAATATGATTGTAACAATTATATTTAAAGTGTTTACTTTTAAGTTGGTTTGACACGTGTTTGAATTTAAACCTTTGGGTTTATTAGATCAAATGGGTGTTGAAGGTGCGAGAAAAGGACACGGTGCTTCACCCCCACCTCCCCTTCACCCCACTGTAGCTGTCCCTTTCAACCCGTGGCAGTGGTGTCAGGATAATCTTCGGCACCAAAGGAGGGAATTAGTGGTCTGGTGAATCAGTTTGGCAGAGCATTGTCCCAAGGTATTCCTCTTCGAATCTTCGAGGAGAGAATTAAGCAATTAAAACGTTTTTTATATCGGGCGTGAATTGCTCATACAATTAGGGAAGCCAGAGAGCGATAGTGATGCCCAATCCTGGCTCGAGGAGCAAATCAATACTTTGCTAGGGTGTCTCCAGGATCACGGAGTTAGCGCGGAGGATTACGTAGGTCTGCTATTAGACAACACAAACCCCTCGTCAATACCTGTATTAGTGTCATTTAGACGCGCAGATCAGCTTGACGTAGTGGCTGTGCTCTCTAATGTAGAACGAGTGATACAAAGCAATGCTTCGTTCCTCACTTCGTCACCCTTGTATGTAAAGTTACACCACTTTAAAGAGCCGCACGGGATGAGTAGTAATAAATGTAATTATCTCTCTACCGCTAGCACATATATCCGTAATAGCAAAGGAAACATTACGATTCAAAATGGCGACGATACACTTTGTCTTGCCCGTGCATTGGTTGTCGCCAAGGCTGTGTGTGACTTTAAAAGAGAACCAGGATGCATTAATGTGAACACCGTTAAACAAATCAAAATGGGTCGTCCTATTCAAAAACTCAAAGCAGAGGAACTATGCCGTGATGCCCGTGTGAATCTTTTGAAAGGTGGCGGAATTACTGAACTGAAACCATTTCAAACATATCTCTCCAAATACAAAATCACAGTGTTCAGGGAACGTTGGGTTAGGTCCTATATGAGGGTCCTACCCCTCCCGAAAATTCCTTTAAGGGCTACCTTGATTTGTATTTTAACGATGATAAGCAAAACCATTTTGATGTCATAAAACCCTTGACAGCCGAATTTAAGTGCGGGTAAGTGCGGGTACTTTTGCCGTGGTTGTTGTGTACCGCTCTGTAATAATAACAAGCACAAATACGAATCCACGTGCAAAAAGTGCTACGGTAAAGCAGTTTGCAGTGGTGGTCAAACTGTGGTCTGTAAAGACTGTGGTCGTTGGTTCACAAACCAAACATATTTTGATAACCATAAACGTCCCAGTATTTGCAGAGGTCACATGTTGATCTGTGATGTTAAAAAGTTTTGTGAGGTCTGTGGGCAATTATTCAATTTGAAAAGAGCAGAATTTTCACACAGGTGCTATGAGACTTTTTGTTGAGTATGCTAGACCCATCGTCCTTATGGTAATTTCTGCTATATGAAGCAGGCCCCATCCAAGCCGACATTGTAAAAGAGCCATTTCATGTTTGTATTCTATGATTTTGAATGCAGACAAGAAACTCTTCTTCAAGGTGTGGCCAGCACGTACTTGCACGAACCTTACCTCTGTATCGTGCAGATGTGTTGCAAAGCCTGCCTTCATATCGATGTAAATGACCATCATTGCACCGAATGTGGGGGCGATAGGACTCGTATATTCAAATGGCTCAATTTGTCGGATTTCTATAGTGAATTAAAATAACAAAATTAAGGACATCACCCTCCTAGACCATAATGCAAAGGGCTATGAAGAAAATTTTATTTTAAAACACATGATAGAGGTAAAAAAAATGGACTCCAGAGCTCATAATAAACGGTGGCAAACTCATGTCCATGCGTTACGGCCCGCTCCACTTTATTGACTCGCTGAACTCTCTCCCAATGTCATTGTCCAAGATACCCAAGACATTCGACTTGGACGAGTCTTTGGCCAAGGGACACTTCCACCCTTTTTCAATAAAAAAAAACGCGGGATATAGGGTTCCTTTGCCCCCAAAGGAGGACTACGGCATCGGTGAGATGTCAGTTGAGGGAAAGGAGCACTTTGAGAAGTGGTATGACGCGCTGGTCAAAGAAAAGTATGTCTTTGATTTTAACCGCGAGTTGAAACTGTATTGCGTGAAAGATATAGAGATCCTACGGAAAGCTTGCCTAAAGTTTAGAGATATGCTTATGGAAAAAGCAAAGGTGAATCCTTTCAGAGAGGCGTGTATGATTGCAGGAGTTGTCATGTTGGCTTACCACCGTGGTCATCTTTAGGAGAATACCATCACTATCATCCCTAATGGTGGCTACCGGTGTGTCGATCAACAGACACACGTCGCTGTACAATGGCTCTGCTGGAAGGCCCATCAACGCCGTATCTCTATCCTTCATGCGGGTAATGGCCGTGAAGAACATATATTAAGGCGACGTGTGGACGGCGTTGTGAAAGCTGGAGATAGCACCACCGTCTTCCAGTTCTGGGGCTGTTATTGGAACGGGTGCCCTCTCTGATATTCTGACAGGACTACCCCTATCAAAAACAGCCGCCACAAGACCATGGAAACGTGCTATGAAGTGAGCATGGCTTGCGTGGAAAAATTTAAGAATGTCGGCTACACGGTCGTAAAGAGTTGGTAGTGTTTGTTTAATGTGATGAAACGCATAGGCAAGGACTTGAAACAATTTTTTCTCCAACACGAGGTGTACAGCAAGGAGCCCCTCAGTCCCAGGCACGCAATCTTTGGTGGGTGTACAAATTGTATCAAACTCTTCCACGAAGCAGGCCTTTCTTGTGGTGAGAAGATCAAGTACTTTGATGTGTGCTCATTGTATCCTTACGTTTTCAAGTACAAAAATATCCCATCGGCCACCCCAAAATTCTCTTGGAATCAAATTTTCCGTCTATAGATCATATAAGCCATAGCCAAAGTTACCGTGACGCCTCCTTGGGATTTATTCATGCCCATATTGCCTACACGGATGCACGGATGTTCATCTTGTGCAGGAAATGCGGGAAGGAGAAAAACCAAGGTGCGTGTAAGCACAACGACAAGAAAGATTGCTGGTTGACAGGCAACTGGGTGATTGATGAGATCCAGAAAGCCGTTGAGAAAGGCTACACCGTTGAAGCCATACATGAAAGTTATGGGTACAATGTATCTGTTTACGATCGTCAAACACGTTCTGGTGGATTGTTTCACGGGTACATTGATTATTTTTTGAAAATTAAACATGAAGCCAGCGGATGGTCAGAGTGGTGTACCTCACAAGATGAGAAGCTAGCTTGTATTCAAAATTCTAAAGACAGGGAAGGGGTAAAACTTGATTTCTCTTTTGTTTGTAAAAACCCTGATCTCCGCACGCTAGCTAAACTCTTTTTAAATTCACTATGAGGAAAGTTTGGGCAAAGACCCGATTTACCACACGTAGCCGTTGTCAACGACTATCAGGTTATCCACAAGTATTTGACGGATCCGTACATCACCGTGGACGTCATTGATGTTAATTATGAGGTTATGTTCCTCAATTACAAGGATGCGCGTGACGCGTTGCGCCCTTATCCTAGCACGAGTGTGGCGGTGGCATGCTACACAACTGCTATGGCTAGGTTGGACTTATACAGCATCCTTGAAAAATTGGGGGACCTCGTTTTGTATCATGATACAGATTGGATACATGATTGGAGTCTGCAGACCGAAGACTTTTTAAGTGACCTCTCTGACGAACTTCAAGATTACGGTCCGGGAAGCTATACTAGCGCCTTTGTATCTGGTGGCCCCAAGAATTACGCGTACTGAGTTTGTGTTGGTGGCGATCCTGCCAAAACAAAAACGGTGTGCAAGGTTCACGTGATCATCATAAACTATGGCAACCGGAACGACGTTAATTTTGACGTTTTGAAAGCGATGGTCACTGAACAGGCTGTGGAAAGATACATACAGATACCGCACAAAATTGTAAGAAAATGTCTCACGACTGCATGTGCCGTTTCACAGAATAAAGTCTACCGGCCAGTGTACACAAAATAGCGGATAACCGATGATTATAATACGTTGCCGTTTGGAAGAGTCCTAGTAAACGCTCTCGCCACGACTAAAGGGTGATCATTTATACGGGCTGAATAATCATATTTTTTCTTTCATTCTAGACAGTTCTACTCACATACCATTTTTCAAAGATTTGAGATTTTATTATATTTTTCTTCATGAAAACACACATATTTTTTTATTGATTTATTATATGCACCAGGGATATTTTTTTGTTTTTTTATCCGCCAATACAATCCTTCACCTATCTGATTATTTCTAGTCAAATGGAGTTATATGTTTGTATGTATATTTTTTAATTCTAGTCAAATTTGTTTATTTTCTTGTACATACTTTAAATTGAAACTATCTGGTTGTATTTGTGGTTATATTCAAATACTTATTAAATTGGACTTAGTAAATTAGCTTAGATATTTAGTACCGAGCCCACACATTCACAAGTTGTGATTAATACACGTCTTATCAGAGGTCAAGGAAAGTTTTACCAATAAGATAAATCTGTTCTGGGACCGAGGATTGAACCCCGAGCCCCAATAGAGAAGTTTAACACCTTACCCCTAGACCACAAGGTCACCAATTAGAAATTGACCAGTCATAGTATTTTAATCGTATAGATGCCTGCCATATACTATTTGTAAAATGCTGGTTCCTCTTCAAGGAGATTTTTCTTTGGTTTATGTAACTCTCGATGGAGTTAACACAAGCTAGCAAGCTTTTGTAACTATCCTTATAGTAACTCTATAAAATTAGGATTAAATACCCTTTGTTAAAATTCACTTCAATTTCTTTATTATTCATGAATAGATCTTTCAGGTTTTAGTCTGGTATTAGCTAGGTTGGATTGTCTCTATGTATTGTGTCATAACATTAAATCAATTTTTGTTTCCTATTTTTGATTGCCACCTGTTGAGGCAGACGCTCCTTCGTAGGAGAGTGAGCGTTGATCTTATTTTCTAGAGTCAGTAAACTAAACCATATGTTCTATCTTCCGTCTGTTAGTTCCTTGTCATCAAGGTGGTTATTTCTATTCCTGCCAATCGGGAACCATACAGCGATGATAGCAGAATAGAGTTAGCTTAGATGACAATGGGCTGCTTGAAATAAACTCTACTTAAAAACGTATGTAATTCTAGTTCTCTTGTTTACATTTTATTAAACTGATTTGTTTAACTTATATATTTCTCTTATGTCTCATCCTTCCCAAAACTTCCTTATTTAACCTCGTTTGTAATTGTAATCGCCACCTCTTCTACTTGATGGGAGAAGCGAGGATTCACTTTTAGCATGTTGTATCCATTTGTCTATTCTAGGCCCAGTTAAGTAATTACTTATCCTGATAAAATTGTTTATTTAAAATTCTTGATTATAATAAAGTGTGGAGCTCTATGGTGGTTTTAAGTAGGCCAAAACATGACCAAACCTGTAAGCAATATATTCTAAATTTCAATATTAACTTTTTTTTAGGCCATTCACTTTTTAATCTATTAATTTTAATTCTTATGAAACAAATGTTTAAATTATACTTCCATTCGCGCCCTTTACTATTTTATTTTTATTATTTTGTCTCTACCCAGGATCTGGGTTCTATTTCAATCTGCACGTGCAGTTTGACTGAGTAAAAGAAGGTTTGGCGCGGGACGGGCATCCAATCAGCGCTTAGCATTTGTATTCCTTGATTGGAAACCGAAGGTATGTAGTTTGGGCACGCGAGGTTACCGCACACACATTTCTAATGACATGCGAGTTGATTGGACACACTTCTATAATAATATTGGTAGCTACCAGACGTGTTACACTTCTAAATTTGGTATATAAGCGTTTTGGTACGATGAAGAATTTACGGGAGAAAAAGGGTCTACCGTGGTAACTTTTATAACAATTTACTTAAACATTACCGTCGTTTTATTTCGTCTTTATTATGTGATTCGAGATGGTGATTTGCGAAACGGTTACCTGTTTTACCGAGCACGCCGAAAGGAAGTTTGTAACTGTAATGGACGTAGTGATTACTATATAAAGTCAAGGTAACACACTTAACGGTTAGCGCATCATCTCTCAAGTAATTTCTGAAGCTGTAACTATTTCTAAAATTTAAATTATAACCTAAGTAAACGCTTATTTAAATGTAATTCTGGACACTGTAGCTATTTAAACTTTTAAAATATAAGGTAAGTCATCAACCCGATTATAATTTGTCTTTGTCCTCAATTCCCCACCCCCACAAGTAAAAAAAAAACCGACGATATATCTTTTGGTCTGGCGAAACTACTGACTGCCGTGGACCAAACAACTACTCTCAAATAATTGATGTAAAGAAGAGAGTGAGAGATGTGAAAAGAAGCGACTAGGTACAAAGAGTGAAGACGAGAATGTTACAGTGGAATTTTGGATTAGGCTCAATGAAATCTTGGATTCATGTATTCCATGGAAAATAAATATCTTGCTAGGAGATATGAATGGATAGTTGGGTACTAAAAGTGATAATTTATAGAGATTGTTAGTAAAGTATTGTGATGATAGGGTGAACGAGAATGGTAATTAGTAGGTTTGTGCTAGAAAAAAGGTTTATTTGTGTCTAGCCCATGGTCTAAGCACAAAGATAATCACTTGTATACATGACAAAGAGGATGATTCGAGAACTGTGATTGCTTTTGTGGTGTGTGTTGAGAGACTTAGTGGCTTAGTAAAGAATACTAGGGTTGTTCGTGGAGCTGAGTGTGGATCTCAGGGGGTGAATTCGATAGGAATTTTGTGAAGAATTATGTATGGCTAGTTTTCTAAAATCAATTAATTTTAGAGGTGCGGTGACAAACTCTAAATAATTATAAATTCTCGAAAATGGCCTTGAAAATTAACTAAGTGTTGATTGTGACTGTGAGGAAAATTTACCCAAAGGTATTTAACTTAATGCCCCCTTTGGAATATTTGAATCCAAGCTATAATACAATAAATGAGAATGTTTGTGTTAACGTTTCTTACAATTTGTTTAATTTACTGCAGTGACTGATAAAAAAAATAGTACGCTATTCAAAATACAAATTTTTAGCAAAATAATAAATTGGCATAGCCTGGCTCTTGTAAACTTAACTGAATAGGCTTACGCAAGAGCCTTAACTTGGAGGAACTAATGTATTCACACACATTCAGCCATTTCCCACACACGCAGAAAACTTTGCCGAGAAAGTCTCCAGTTTCTCGTCCCAGGAGCTTGAAGGCAGTCCTTACTTCCCACTGGTAACAAGTGAAGTTGGCAAGCCACTTAGCTCTTCTTAACCCCTTCTCCTTCCCCAACATTTCAAACCTTTCTCCTTCCCCCAGTACCCTTTACCATCACCCCCTTTTAGCTTTAGGATTACCCCCTTGTAATGTGACGATTCTTCCTGGGTTTGAGGGAAGGGAGGTTTACACGATGCTTTGGGAGGGTTTCCAACCCAGCTCAGGTAGGGGGTGATGACGTACTTCAAAAGGTATCTAAATTAAGAGGAGGTACATAAGGCCGATCCCTTATTAATATTCTTTTCATATAAAATTAGCAGCCCTCTTCTGTCCCATGCCCCCTTTTTCATACTTAATTCAGTACAAAGCTTTTAGCCCATCCAGGTACTAGACGTGGTGCTAAAAAAAAATCAGTACAGGTTGACTTGCACCATGTGAACAACTAAATGGTAGTGAAAATTTATACTTAGATTTATGTTAGCGCATGATGTATTTCTTGACGATGTTTTAAAATAGTTCATTTTAATACGAAAGAACCTTATATGACAGAGAAAAATTTGATCGATATCATAATAAGCCTACATATAAAATAACACTAATATAGTAAAATGTGAACTAAAAATAAATTAATATGTTTGAATTTTCTAAATAATACTTACATTCGTAAGAGAATTCAGGTATACACTCATTTCTACAATATCATATTAAGATGTTTAAAACACCTCATCAATTTTTTTCCTCAAACCTTTTATATTTAATTTCTTACCATCCATAAAGGATATACGCTCATTGATAACAAAAAAATGTAGGGATGAGGATGGTAATGTACAAATAAAAGTACAAATATTTGCGCTGAGGGTGAGTGGGAAAGTATTCAGGATAAAACCACCCTCAATAAAAACAACCGGAATTTGATTCAGACTTTCCTGTCACCGGAAGATATTATAAGTCTGACATTTATGCAGCGTGCTGACCGATGCGGTTAAGTTGACTGTTACTACGTAAATGATCAAAAGTAATGGCTATTGGGAAAGGGTGGGGTTTTCTTACTTAAGACTAGCTGTTTAACTCTTCTTCGCACGGGTAAGCGGGTAGGCAACATAAAAACTACTGTGTATCAAATTAGGACGTTCAACATCAGGTGACCAACATTTTTAAAGTCCTTTCTTGCACAATCTTTAACTATGGCCATCCCAAGGCAATTCTTGCAACATATTGATTAAAATAAATAATATTTTTGAAAAAATTCTTACCTAACACCCAAATTGAATGTACAAACTTTTTTCCACACTGAAAGATAGATTTACTAATTAATAGCTTTAGAGGAATTTCAAGCTACTTTATTTCCTACCCCTATCAAATTTCAGTTCCTACATTCCAATTTTGAGATTTTAAGACTTATTTGGCTATCTGATATATACGTGGCTGCAAAATGTTTATCTTCACCGACAATAGTTTTTTTAAAAGCACCACAACTTATAAATCATTCGGGCTAGATGCTTCTATACTAATTACGTTAATGAGTTAAGGTTGAGAAATATTTAATTTAGATGAAGTATACCCGCATTTGTGTAGAGAGAATGGAAAACCATTTAGGTAAAACCACCCTCATTACACCCAAACAGGATCGAACCATGATCTCCCCGTCATAGCCAGTATAATTTAATGGAAGAGTAGCCTTAGACCATGTGGACACCAAAGCGGGTCAGAAAATAATGTTATCAATTTTGAGATCTTACATTTATCATTTTTCAATTTTGAATTCAATTTATTTGGATGTCATTCGGTTATCCGGTAAGAAATATCTATTCATATAACACATTTCAATTTTATTCCACATTGAGAAATTGTTTCTATTATTTTAACAAATTATAAGTCCCCATTTCTTAAAACTAATTTTGAAATTTAAAATTTTCACTTTAGTCTTTTTTTGGGGGGTGGGGGTGTTGTCTTAACTACTTGAAAGTATTTAAATTTTCTATCACACTTAGAAAGGATCTTTCTCTTAGAATTTTAAATTCCTATTGCTCCTTCAACACAGGCATTGATTTTAATTTTTTTTTTTTAAATGCATTTTTTCCTAGCTATCTGTGAAACTTATATTCTCTGCCATATCGAAATATGGTGTTTTATACAAGCTTTGAAATTTCTTCTCATTCCTCATTTAACCACAATTCCTCCTAATTTAATTTCTAATTTAAAAAAATACTTTTGGTGTGTTCTCTTTACCACCTCGCCAAATTTTGTATCAGACCGATAAGGTGTAAGTGAATTTAGTTTTGGAAATAAGTAGCTTATTCTTTTAGTTTTGAAAATGTTAAGGCCTCCCCATTTCACCATCCCACACTTGTAAATAAATAATATATAGAACTATTTTGGATATTTGGAGTGATATCTCTACATTCCTGGCAAATTTAATTTTCTACTTATCCTAAAAGATTTTTTCCACTTATAAATTATCCTATTCCCAACCCCACCCCCTATACTCTACATAGTCTTAAAATCAAATTTGAAATTTAAAATGTTTGTATTTTAATGTTTTTTTGTAGACCCTAACAGTCCCTAAACCCACTCGCCAAATTTCCGTTTTATCCAACACAGAGAATTAGTCGTTTGTATTAGTTTTGGAAATTTGTCCCCTTCCCAAGTCTACGGAATTTTTCCGATTTACTCTTAGAAACATATATTTTTATTTAGTTACCTGGAGGGGTCCTTCTATCTGATTAGCAAGTTTAAACTATCTACCCCACATAAAGGGTATTTTTTCTTAAACCCCCCGCCCTTTTTTACCTTATTTCTTGTGGTTCCATTTATAATTTTGAGACTCTTTTAATATTTCAAGTTCCTTTACAATCCTTCAAAATTTACGTTTCTTACCACACTGAGAAGAAGTTGTTTTTATTAATTTTGGAAATTTTAAACTCTTTAATTTCTCCCCTTCTCCCCTCCCCCTCCCCCAATTATTCCTGCTTCCACCTATAAACTTCAAATTTTAACACTTGTTTGGTTATCTAGAAGTTTCCTTTCACCTGCCTGCCAAATTTAGATTTTCTACTACTCTTAGCAGCTATTTTTCTGATTATAGCCCCCTCATACTTCCCAGAGTCCCATTAAAAAATTTAAGCTTTTCAGACTTTATGTGATTTTTTGAAAAGTGCTTTTACCTGTCTGCCAAATTGTAGTTTTCTACCTCATCTAAAAATTTGTTTTAACTATAGCATTTCCCGGGGCCCCATTTTGAAATTATGTTCAATTTATTCATTTTTCTTGTTGTACGTGAAAATCTCATTACCTTTCTGCCAAGCAGGATTTCAAGTTTCAATGTCCAGGGTTTGGGGATCCATGGCGATGAGTGAACGTCCCACAAATTTCTACCCCCTCTCCACCTTCTTAGAGGAATAAATTTGAAAAGCCATTAAAAGATCTCACCCTATTCTATAAAGAAAACTTCAATTGAAATTACAAGGGTCTATGTCTTCTGGTTAAAAAAACCATTGTTGAATTTTGAAAACTTCCAACCCTACAGTGTCCCCCCCACCCCATAAAGGTCAAATTTCAAATTTAACACTTATTGTTTATCCGAGGCTGTCCTTCTACCTGCCTGTCAAATTTAGATTTTTTACAACACTTTGTAGTTATTTTTATATTTAGCTACCTCACTTCCTCCATATATCCTGGAGTCCCATCTAAAAATTCAATGTTTACTGGATTTTATTATCATTTGAAGTGGTCCCTTTACCTGCCTGAAAAATTTTACTCTCTACCTTATATAAAAAAATTATAACTATAGCTCCCCCACCCAATTTTGAAATTTCTTGTTTTTAGATTTTTGTAGTAATATGGGACAATCACTCTCCTTTTCTGCCAAATTTCAATTTTCAAGCTTATCTGGAAGTTTTTTTTGTGGACAAATCTACTTTCAGCCTTGCATATAATAGAGATAAACATTTACTTACTTACTTACTTACTTACTTACTTACTTACTTACTTACTTACTTACTGAAAGTACTTATTACGAAATAACAAGTAAAGTGGTGACTATGAAATATACCATGAAAATGTTTTCAACTATATTTGGGGAAAGTCAACATAACTAACAAAAATAAAATTAATTTCAGTAAATGGTTTGTTTGTATATAAAGTAACTTCCCCTTGAAAAGTATATTTCGAAACCATTTAATAAAAGAATGAATATGTTTATTTTAAAACTATATAGATTTAAAACCATTTCCCTCAAAGAGTGAATTTATTTTAAGGTTTATATAGAATTAAATCCATTTCCTTCAAAACAAGGATATTTAGTCTTACTTTTGTTTTAAAGAAATAAAATATATATTTTTATCATGTAAAATTACTTGTATCTCTTCTGCGTCTGTAATAACACATAATCGAAAAATTTTCTACAATATTACTAAATTAAATTACTAAATTAAAAGCAGTTTATGCTTATGGGTAGGGATTTAGGTGGAGATGTAGGGTATATGAAAACAGGTTAATGCCTATACAGTTTTTATATCAAAACATTTTTGGTCAAAATAAATTAAATACTTCTCCAGTAGAAACATAGAGTTTTGTTTTCTGCACATAGGGATATCAACAGTTATTGAATATGTGTAAATGTGTCATAGAATTTAATGACAACTTTTTACCTTTATTTAAAAAGTTTTGTTATCTAATGTTGCTAAGCATATGTCAGATATTCGAGAACTGTTGATATCACACCTCTGACAAGTCATGTATTAATCACAACTTGTGAATGTGTGGAAATACAGGCCTCCACCGTGGTTCGGATCCCACGTTAAACTGTAGGTCCTCCATTTCATCTCACAATCACCCTACCATTACACATTAGCGTAAGTGCGTATAATCTGAACGGGTAGTAAGACATGGTGATGATGATGATGATAGTAATAATAATAATAATATTGATATCACAATTTGAAGAAGATTAAACTCTATGTTTGTACTGAAACAATACTTTATTTATTTTGGCAATGAAATGTTTTGCTATATAAACTGCAAAAGCAATGCCTTTTTTTTTTTAGCGTACCCTACATTCCCACCTTAAAAGTAAAATTTGTTAACGAAATTCAGTACTAGCGCATGCGCATTAGCTACACGTATTAATATATCAGGTTTTAATTACTATTCCAAATTATTCTAGTTTTGGATACGTATGTAGAGTACATATATTAAAACTTAATCATTTCAAATTCGATAACCAATGCAATAATAAAACATCGTCAAAGTTTCGAGCAGTCAACCTTAATACCAAGGAAATTAGTTACTCTTTTAAGTTCTTCTTTATCCGGGGATATGATCAAGTAAATTCAAATAAAAAAAAGTTAAGAATAGCATTTTAAGAAAATGAAACCAGACTACGCAATTTCCGGATGGAATCACATGAAAGGGAAAAGCAGGAAAAGAACATTTCGGAAGATGTCTTTCCTCTTCAACCCTTTCCCCTCCCATCAGAAATTCTGTAATAACAATAACAGAAAGGAGAAAGTAACCGAAAGACCAGAAGTCGACTCGATCTCTGGAAACTTCGAAACAAAAGATGAAGACGAGAATAGAAGGTAAGTTCTAGCGGTTCCAGTGTCTTTGAGCGTGAAACGGATGAGGGGAGGGGGGTTGGAGAGAGGAAAAAAATTGTCTTTCGAGAGCTTTGGAAGACAATTGAACAGTTGTCTGGAATAACGCTATAAGTTACTATCTTCAATACACTCTGTCTGATGGGCGTGCGGAGTGTCATTCTAATCAAGTCTAGTTTGCCAGTGACGGGGTTCGAATCTTGACCCGGTGTACTGATGGTAGTTTCTACTGAATGGTTTATCACTTTTCCTTCACATAAATGCGGGTAAGTTTTCTCAAAACTCTATTTTCTTCATTTAAACCTATTAGTGTAGTAAAATACGTATAGCCTGGACGTGGCGGAAAAAAAATACATATTTTTAAATAGTTATTTGAACTGTTTCTTAGTATTTATCTGGGCTGTCTGTATTTATTTACACTAAATAATTATGAATAATAAAGTTAGTTGTTGGAGGATATGTAATCACACTTGCCTATGGGTGGATAAATATATATATATATAGTGAAACTATCCAGGATTTTAATACTGTTTTCTCAGTCACAAATCATACCATAATCTCTTAATGCCTAGCAATGCTTGTAACATTGAATAGTGTTGTTTTAATAATGATTTTATAGTTATATTCCTTTCACCTGTAAGCTGTACTCATTTTTGAAAATCTTTATTTAATTTCGAATGTTTATTAGCTTCATCCTCTTTTTGAAAAATAAATTATCTTCGACAAGCATAAGGCTTAAAAAATAAATAAAATACATTATTATTTTCAATTTCTTTCGTGTGTTTATATGTAACCTCCGTTTACTTCAAAACATGGCAACTTGGTTCTACTACGGTGTAGCTAGCTAATATAGAGTCATAATGTTCTGTTATAATTTCTAGGGATGATAAAACAAAAGTTGTCGTGGAAAGTAGTCATGTTACTCAAGCTGAGGTGACTCTGCATGGAGGAAGCAAAATAACATATGATAGATGGAGTAAAAGAGAACTAGTGAGTAGAGTTAACAAAGAAACGGCAGCATTCAATAAGAAAGAGAAGCTCTTCACATACAACATTAAATTGGAGCAAATTAAACGACTAGTAGAGACATGTGTGGATCGTGTTCCTTTATGGAAGTGAAACCTGGACACTCTGGGTGATGGAAAGGAGAAAGATTGGAGCATTCAAGCTATGGAGTTACCGAAGAATGTTGAGGCTATCCTGGATAAACAGAGCTAGTAACGAAGAGGTTTTGAGAAAGATTGGGGAGACACAATGCTAGATAAAGTACATGAGGAAGAGAAGAAAAATCTGTATTAGAAACATTATTTGGCATGAGAGTTTTCTGGCTGTCAACTCTGCGGGGTGAAGGAATTATAGCGGTAGGACAAGGTTGTACTAATAACAACTGGTGGAGGAACTAGGCTGCCAGTCGTACATGAAGCTGGAGAGTTGGGTACGGGGCTGAGACCGATGGAGCGTTGATGCCAACCAACCTCAGGGTTGACAACCTAATAAAAAGTAATGTACTGTGTATTTCATGTACAAATATGTATTAAGAGAATTACATATTTTAGGGGTAGTTTGATTACTCGGCTTAGTAAGTATATCTACCGAACAATTTTGAATGAATAATTATTTAAGTTTTATTTGGTGTTTATAATAATAATAACAATAACTATTATTATTAGGTGTTCTGTCTTACGACAGGTCCATTCCTTTTTATCAGTGAAACTTAGACCACCTATGCACCCTGTCCTCTGCCTCCTCCTTCAGTTCCCAGAATTCTCTTATTTCCTTTAAGTTATCCAATATTTGAATCCTACTTCTTCCTATGCTCCTCTTTCCCTCAACCGTTCCTTCTATGCCGTAGCGGCGTAGTGCAAAAGACAGTTCCTCCTAAGGATGTGTCCGATCCAGTTTGCTTTGCTCTGAAGAATCTCATCCATAATGGTTCTCTTCTCGCCCACTCTTATGACTTCATTTGCCGTCCTATCTGACAATCTGATCTCAAATCTTCTCCAGCATCACATTTGGTGTTTAACGTTAAATAAATGATTATTTTTAAAAGTACAATATAAAACATTGCTAAAAATTAATTTGGCAAATCATATATTTTTAATTACTTAATTACTTAGCACCTCATCTTACTACCCATTCAGTTTAAACGCTTAATAACTAATTACGCTAATGGGTAAGGAGTGGGGAAGGTTGAATATGGGGAAGTAAGCCCGCATTTGCGTGGAGGGAGAGTGGAAAACCACTTAGGAAAACCCACCCCCAGTTTCCCCAAGTGAGATTCGAACCTCGATCTCCCCATCCTCGGCAGTCTAGCTCAACACAAAGCTAGTGCGTTAGCTAACTACGCTACTGAGGTGAATAAATCATATATTTAATTTGGCTACATTTTGAAATGAAAAGACGAGTTTCGCACACTTTACATTGCCCACAAATCAAAACTTTGAGATGGTTTTCGTTTATGGTTTTTACTTGATTTGTTTTTAAAACTATATATTATTACCAGTATTCACTATCTGTGGTTTTATAGTTAACTGATTAACTTGCACGAGGATAGTAAATTCTAACTAACGATCTCAGCATTCACCTAGATATATAATGAGAAGACATAATGACACCAAAAACCTTGGAAGCTACTTTCATTCTCGAGAACGAATGGGAACCTATCGTATTTGATAAGGTCTCCGACATTATCCATTTGGACAAATTTTCGGTTAAAAAGGGGCTTACGTTGGGACATTTTCTTCCTTCAGTTTGACGTATCTTGTCCCCCCTACCCCCCTTTTCCCCCAGTCCTAAAACTACCCCATTCCCTGCCTTCTTCTTCACACTCACATTTTATTTTTCACTTTCCCATGTATTTTAGGCGGATTGTTCCGTAGAGTCGTGCAAGGAAAACCTCTCAACTAAAATGAGCTCTAAGTCAAGATTTTGAAGGAGAAAACAAACTTTTTTTTTTTCGCTTGGCGTTGACAGTTTTCATTTAGTTTCCGCACTTTACCAGACCTCTTTTTCACCCAACCATGACAGTCGAGAGCTAGGCCTATTTGGAAGACGGGAAATAAGTTTTATTTATTAGGAGAAAAAAAATATTGGTATTTTTCCAAAATTATTTCGTTGGTTCGAAGTACTTTATTTTAATGGTCGAGGAGTGTATTGACTGATAACATGTGAACATAGTTTTATGTTATTTACAATGATAGCTAATAAGTATTATTATTATTATTAAAATAACAAAAATAGAGTGCATTTGTTGTTTTGATCATATTTCCTCAGAATATTTTTCGTTGTGTTCTTGTTTTAAGCTACTTGTATTAGTAACAGTGTTAAAATTTGGACATAAGAATGTGACAAATGTCCGTGTGATTAATCATTAATATTGTGTAATCAACTTTATTTTTTTATATATTCTCATGGGGTCTACAAAGAGGGGGGTCATCTTGAGAGATCCGTATACCCCCCAGTAAATTGATGGACCACTCATAATTAGGGACATATATGCGTACACAAACTTAAATGAGTAATGGTGTGTGTTTTTTATATTAAGCTTTTCATTTAATTATTTGTAATATAATTCAATTTTTAATAAAGTTGTACAAATTATGTTAATTTACCATGAAAAACATAGATATATAGTGTAATATAGTAATAATAATATAGGCACTATAATTTGAGTCATATATGAAAATATTGATTGTAATAACTACAAGCTATGAAATCTTATAATGACAAATATGATATAATCATTGAAATTATAACAAACATCTAAAGAGTTTAATACATATTAAAAATTGTGGACTTTTGAGTCAATTTGCATTAAAACAATGTTATGATAGGATGATGTAATCATGCATATTTTACGTGTTTTGTATTATATTGGGAACTAAACAGAATTAATTGTGAGAGTTTAGGAAATATAAAGAATGAAAAAAGATATATACAAATTGAATTCCTTCCTTATCTGTAAGTCACTGTTCCTTGGATTTTGCTGCAATCCCTTCAACGTTTTTTTTAGAGCTTAAACATGTTTCGATGCTACGACGGCATCATCCTCAGGTCTAAGTAGAATATATTTTTAAATAACACATTGTATATTTAAATATTGAGTTAGAGTTGAGCGTCTGCGTGGCAGTTTCTCGCTTACCTAACCTAGGCCGCTGCCTTAAAGGTGAGTTTTTATTGGGTTTTTTTTAGCACCGCTTCTTACTAACTGCTTGGGTTATACACTTATGTACTAATTATGCTGATTGTTTTAGAGATTATGAAGGTTACATTTAAAGTAAGTGTAGCCGCATTTGCTTAGTGGGAGAGGGGAAAACAATTTTGGAAAAACCATCCTCAGTACACCCGACCGAGATTCGAACCTTGGTCTAACCGTAATATCCAGACTAATCTACTGTGATAGTAGCGAGTTAGATCACGTGGTCACTGAAACGGGTCAAAGGTGAGTTCGTTTCATTAATTTTTTTTTTTAATTTATCACTTAAAATTTACATAGCTTTTCACTGAATGTAATTTGAGCTGACTGTAAATTATTTAACAGTTGGTAACCTCTTCCTGTCAATTAATACTCGAACGATTATGTGCTATTTTATAAACCACTCAGACCATCAAAATCGATCATTTTGCTGTGCGCATGGGCCGTGTATGAAGGAATGCATCACTTCATTCCCGTCACAACATGTCAATCGCGTCACATAGAATCAATTTAACCACGTGTTTGACCAAATATCAGAGTTATTAATTAACCAATAATACACAGCATGTCAAGAACTCAATTTTCTGGTGACAACCAATAGCTTTTTCTCTCATTCTCCCAACTGCTTACCTGTCAGTTTTAGTTAAAATATTTTGTCAATATTAATCTTTTAACATTGATTACTATTCTTTTTCAGATAACGGATATTGATGCCCCTATTTATGTCAAAGGGATGAATAAAACTTTATCTTTAAAGGGCAAAATTAAAAGACTGTAACGCAAAAAAAATTGTTTTAAACAACAATTTTATTTGAATTTATTCTGAAGTCTATAAATTTAACGCGACTTTCAATACACAGAAATTGGACTTGGAGCAATAGCGTGCTATGCCCCTAACTATTGCATGCCTATATTATATGTGTATAACACCAGGTTCGTTTGCCCGATTTGTAGACTATTCGCCACTCTGTTGGCACAGAGCGTTGCCCAGGGTACACCATAGGAGGTTATCTACATGAGATGATGTGATGACAGTGAATATGAAGGTGTGGAGCCGGGGTGAGTCTTAAATCTAACCGAAGCCGAATTTACAAAAACCTCGTGACCGTTGTGATAATTCTTCTTAAGATAAAAATACCCAAAGTATCAGTCGGGAATCGAGACTGGGACCCTTAGGTTCGTAGCCAGGTGCACTGACCCCTACACCACCGTGCCTATTACTACATATACTTATTTTTATAGTAGTCTATATAATATGTTTGCTCCAACGACCATCAAAGAATCAAATGAACTACAGACATCATTCACAAGGATACGCCCAATACGAAAGGCCAAGTGCTATCGCCTATAGTATTATTACTATTATTATTACCACCATTTCTTACTAACCGTTTGAGCTGTACACACTTACGCTAATGAGTAATGTTAGGGTGATTGTGAGATGAAATGGAGGACCTACAGTTTAAAGTGGGATCCGAACCACGGTGGAGGCCTGGCATTCCACACATTCACAAGTTGTGATACTGGGGTCAACATCGATACTGGGGTCAATATAGATACTGGGGTCAACATCGATAACATTTCATTAAACCAATATTGTTATGTTATAGGTATTGATAAAATCTGTCAAAAGTAACAACTGTATGTTACATTACTTGACGTATGGCTACGTGAAAGTAGATCTAATACATATATACATATTATATATGTTTTCGTAGGAAAATGAGAATATCTGGGAATCTTACCTTGAGCTGGTTAATCTTGGAATCTGTTTTAAGTGATTTTAATGTAGTGAACTAGCATTAGTAAAATGTTGTTAGCTATCACTTTAAACTAGGTAATTTCTGAAACAATGCTAAGAGAGTTTAATGTGGTGGATCAACCTTAAGAAACTGTTGTGGAGGTATTACTTGAACTAGAGTATGGGTCAAAAAGGTAAATTTTAGAAGAAGTAAAGGTTGATTGACTCTATTTACTTGGAGGAAGGATGGGGGGGGGGCATTTAGAAATAAAAATGAAAAGACGATACAATTGCACTAACTTTTTCATATTGTGTATTATGGTTTCAAAGATAATTTTCAAAAATAGGATTTGAGTAAACTACCGTTAAGTATGTTTTCTTCATAAAAACAAACACATAATCTTGTTAATCACAATGATAAATCTTTATACATAAATTTTAAATCAAATTGTTCAAATATATTTAACAAAATTTAAATATTCAAAAATAAATCATTTGTAAACTACCGTAACATTATTTGTTATTTGTAAAAATTAATCCATATACTTATTTATCAAGAAGAACTGTTTCCAGATTCCCATTTTGAATTCAATTTTCAAATTAAATTTCAAAAAAAAAATTCAAATGACATTTTAAAATAGTCCCCGATACCAATTTTGAACCAAATTGCTAAAGCCATTTTTAAAATATTCAATTTGAAAAAAGTCATCAGTAAACTACCCATAAGTAATTTTCCACCCTTTCCTTCCCTAAAAAATAGTATACAGCGTAATTTGTTTTGTTCATGTTAAACAAGCCTCAGGTATATATTTTAATCAAAATCGTTACAACCATTTTAAAAGTAATTCAAAATTTCAAGAATAGCTCATTACCAAACGACCCTATATCAAATTTTTACCAAAAACCAAGTAAACACTGTTATCTGCCTTGTCAAAAACTACCAATACCTATTTGTAATCGTTATGGCCATTTTTTAAATACTTACTGTTTTTAAAATACAATCCCGTAAGCTACCAATAAATGAGTTTTTACCCCCAAAATAAATATGCAGTGTTAATTGTCACGTCAAACATTCCCAAGATACCCATTTGTAACCAAGTCGTTATGGCAAATTTTTTAATATTTCAAGTTAAAAAAAATCAGTAATCAGTAAACCACCCATAAATGAATTTTTATCCCAAAAAGCAAGTGAACAGTGTTATTTGTTATGTCAAACATTCAAACATGCCCATTTGGAACCAAATCGTTAGAGCCATCTGTAAAATATCTGAAGTTTTTGAAACATCAGTCATCAGTAAACTAACCGTAAATGAGTTTCTACCACCTAAAAAATTAAATATTGCTATTTGTCAAACCACACAATTTACAGACACATTTTTAACAAAATCGTTAGGGCTATTTTCGATTCTAGTAAAAAAAATAATTAAATTGTTAACTAGTTCAAAAAACACACTAACAAACATAAAACAAATAAAAGGAAATAAAGACGACACTAATACTAAGAAAAAGGTATTGGATGCAAGGCGTTGAAAGATAAATAATAAATCAACAATTAAATGTGTGGTAAAATTATTAACGGTTAAAGCCAAAATCACTCCTGACCTTAGGGAACTTCTCTGACATAGCCCATTTCAACTCTCATACCCTTTACAATCCCAATAATGGAGGTGACACTGAATCGTGAAGTTTCATCACTGGCGACAAGGCAATAAAATGTATAAAAGAGACCAAGGTCAACTCCCGGGCATGTGGGTGGGTTTATAGTTATATTTTTACTATCACCTTGTTTTTAACTCGTACGAGCAGGATGCATTTTAGTAACGCTAATAAGAAAGGGGGAGAACGTTACAAACGTTAGAATATAAGGGAGATGTACTCATGCTTCCATTTATGAAAAAATACCATTAGCAAACCTGCTTGGGATTAAAACCTTGACCTTATCATCATTAGTAGCATTTAGTCCACGTGATCATCAACGCAAGTTTACGAGAATTTTTTATTTATTTTTTTGTCACCATGTCTTACTATCCGTTTGTGTTATATACATCGGTAGGACCACTAATTAAAAATCCCAGTGCAATAACGATACAGATCCATTTTCGGTTTGTTTTTATCAGCAGATACAAAAAAATTGTTTTTAAATTGTTATGAATGGAGGTGGGAAAAAAAAGTTTATCTGTATACTACATATGCATAACTTTTTTTTTCATAAGTTAATTTGTAATAGTTATTTTTATAAACTTTTTTTTATTTCCTGAGAAATAAAAATAGAATGGAGCTGTCTCGTTATTGCACCGGGGTCTTCAATTACGTTGATGTGTTTAAGGTGTGCACAGATTGAAAGCAGGCTGCCTGCTTACCGGCTTCCAGCGCCGATCGGCGCTGAAGTCCTGTCGTGTAGTTGTACACAAAGGACGCAGACGAAAGCCTAAAAACCTGCCAGTTGTCACATCTTATTACCGCCGTCAAGATGTACTCTTCATTATATGATGAAGAGTTTTTACTTCTTGACAGTGTACAACCAAATTTGAAAATAAGTAAAACCGATATACATACAATAAACTGTGGTAGGAGAGATTATGGTGAATATCATCATTTATTTACTAACCAGAAGCAAGATAAACAAAATTTTTCAATACACGATACAATTTTATATAGAGAAGGCTTTGAGCAACATCCAACCGCAGTGTATGTTGATTCTAATCAAACAAAGGAACAAAGGCATCCTACGGAAAGACCAGCCAAATTAGCTTAAAGAATAAAAGATATTTTCTCAACATTTATTTCACTAGCGGAAATTCGGACTTAGTGGTAGAATACAGAAGGTTCAACGGGGAAACAGTTTATTTTCACAAATTTTAAATTACAGCTGAACGAGTTTTATCATATTTATAGACAGTATACAAACAGTAGAAACATATAGTACACATACATATAAACAGTACATAAATAGTTAATACATATACAAGTATACAGTATATATGATATGACTTCCCGTTCTTCGCACGGGATATTGTGTTATTATTTATTTTTGGATGAAAATGAGGAATTTTTGCTTAAAGCTTAATGGCGCTACACGAGAAACACCGCTAGTAGGTGACCATGTATCGTTTATCATGGTGAGTTTTATTTTTGGCAGAACCCCTTGCCTATTGCCTGGGGTGTTATCAGTGGAGCGTGGCTGGACAGGTCTCCCCCCCATCCCACCACTCCCCACAACCATACATTGCCCCGGGCCGGGCCCTCTCACTCACACAGACAATACAAACACCACAAAGTTCAACAAAATATAAACTACAGACTTCTACCGTCTCTTGACGTTGCATATTAAAACGTAATTACATATTTTAATTAATTGTTTGTATTAATTTATTTTTCAATCCCTTGGAAGCATCTACGGGGCTAAAAATAATTGCTATATTTTTTCGAAGGCATTTTTAGAACAAACTTATCGGATTATTACCCTCTAAACGCTTAAAAAGAGTGTATAAAGCAATTTTGTTGATTAGGGTAGTTACCCTTATTTCACCCCCTTAATCACAAAACATCGGAATGAAACATCTTTACTTTTCCTAAAAAGCTTATAAGGAACACCTGTGCCAAATTTCAGTCCTCTAGCTTCGTGGTAAGTGTGAGAATTAGTTGTGATTGAGTGAGTCAGTCAGTCAGTCAGTCAGTCAGGGCTTTCGATTATATATATATATATATACATATATATATACATGTATACAGTTTGCATACATATACCTTATAAATACATATAATATCTATATACTGTATATATGCAGTATACATACATTGGGCATCGGGGTAACACTCATGTAATACTTTAAATATCTACCATTTCTCTTGAAGAACCCATTTGTCGGCGCTGACAACTAAAACATAATGAAATGTTCATTCCAGTAAACTTGTTGGTGCCGGGTACCAGCGCTGATAAGCGCGAACCTGCTTTCACTATGAACGGTTCGATCTGTAAACACACACTCATTGATAAAGCAGTTCGGCGCTGCTAGTCGGAGAGCAGGAAACCTGCTTTCTTTTTGTACATGGCTTTAGGAGTTAGGAAGGATTACATTCGAGATAGCTTAGATAAGATGTGTGCCAGTATTTGCGTGGAGGGAGAATAGAAAGTCATTTGGTACAAACTACCCTCAGTACACTCGGCCGGATTTGAATCCCGATCTTCCCGTCAATGGCAATCTAGTCTCTTTCCTTAGAGACTTGGGTCATTCGACCACTAAAGCGGGCATTACGATCATTATTTTCCATCCTCTTTTAAGGTGAATGCCAGTGCATTTACTTCAATTTGCTTTCTTAATTTTGAGTTTTTAAAATGGAAAATATAATTGGCGAACTAGTAAGACGCAGGATTCTTCATTTAGAATCAAGTGCGTTAATACATGAATAATCATACAGTGGTTTTGTGGTAGTATGGTGGCTTGCTAGATTTCCATAGTCAACTGATGAATGGAGTTTAGTATTCTTGCTCACATAAATCATTCAGTATGCTGCTTCCTACTATAAAATTCTGTCTGGAGGCAGTAATACAGATGATCACCACTGCAAATGGAAGCGTATTTGCCTGAGCCATCGGCATCAGATGAGAAAAAAAAAGAGTTGTGCTCATATCAAATAAAAAATACTCCTCGTTACTTTTAAATCTGGTCGTAACCGTGTAAATAAACCTCCACTCATGTATTAATGTTCCTTTCAGGATGCAGGAAATTAAATACTGCAAGGTATACACTGAGGTTTTTTCTGTTGTTGTTTTTTAGCGAGAGATGTGGATAAATTTTACCAGATTGCAGCACACTTTTATTTAAACAACAACAAAAAAGCTAATGTAACCAATGCAGGCAGGTTATCTGAGAAAGACGTTAAGGTCCTTACACACAGTCATTTCCCTCTTGATGCCAGGCTTTTAATGCCAGAACTGTCATTCTAGGCTGGCCAGGATTCACCACAAATGGGTAGTTCCGGGACTGTCATTCCCTGCTTTCTGAACAGTAGATTTTGTACTCGCGATGTAGCGGTACTCTAGTTAACACTAATACGCTGGCTACATGAACATGGGAAATATACATGATAGGTTAACACTTGAAAGCATAAGATTTAAATGCACGTTGACATAAGAGTTTATTAGATCAAACAAAGCAAGCAATTACAAGGTAGACATCAGAGCACAGCCATCATTTTCAATGTTGACCTATTGAGTAGGCCAAAACCACTAACATAACAATAAGATAAAAATTGACACACTCATAGAGTGAACTAGGCATGAAGCGCCATTGGTTTAATACTACAATTAAACTCCGCTAGTGTTATGAACAATTGCCCCACTCTTAAAAGAGGTATAAACATAATTCCTATAGGGAAAAAAATACCGAAGTTATTTTAAGTTACTCCCCGATGGGAGACACAGACTACACACACAATACAATAGTGATAGTAAATTTGTTGCAACAACATATTTAATGGATCATGACAGGCGAGCAGGACCAAGTCAGAAACTGCTCAACATCTAATACAAGCAACCCTATTTTAAGAGGTGATAACGATATATGCCAGTGAAGCTAGCTTGACCTAATTGAATAAGTTACACAAGTGTCAGAGAATTGATTATTTGTTCCGGTCATAGATACACTGGGCAAACATCTTAGGGAAAGTTGTAATTCAAGATTCTGGCCCTCAACTCAGTAAAGGCTGGCAAGTAGCCAATTATTACAACCAGGAATCATGAGTAAAACTACACTTAACCTAGGTGCCAACCACTAACCATACATCTATCAACAAGGAATCATGCCAGCCCTGAAGGGAGTCAGCTATGAAAATCAAATAGAATGCGGGCCACGTCAGAAGGGCAGGGACAAACCCACAAGTTGCGCACCGCAAAAAAGGCGAACAACAAAGCGTGAGGCGCCAAGGTTCCACAAGAATAACAAACCATTACCTAACCAGGTATTGACATAGAGCCTGGAACAACCTAAATTCCCCCTTTTCCGCCTGATAGCCCTGCTGACCGCAACACGGTCGTGCAGGCCAGGGAGTGAGACAAACTCCAAGGAAACCAGTCATCTTAAAGACCCAGCAAAAAATCAAGAGATGCATGAGATATCTCTTGCCATGCTCAACATACCATTGTCAATGAAATCCTAACCTTATTATACATTTAATCAGCTAATTACTTCAAGAGTGACAGACACTATCAACATTGTAAGAAAAACCCCTTAGCTCTACATGTTAGCGCTTAAGCCCCCTACTCCCGTCTAGTTAAATGTTTATAGTTTATGGCGAGTTATTTCCGTCCATCCAACGAGGCTGACGGCACCATTATCGTGAGCACTATGGCTTGGCGTACAGTAGATCGGAGAAACGTCGGTCGTTGAATATCAGATTGGAAATGAGTTTTGTTTTCAGCAGGCCGAGGCATTTTATACTGGTTGAACAGACGAACCATGGAAAGGAGGGAGAGGGGGGTATAAAAACCCCTCGACGTTGAGAACAGTATGAAGGCACCTGGCAATGGTGCACACACTCTCAAGAGCCAAGCAGAAATCCACTCAGTTCGTTAGATAGTTTGGTTGAGTTAAGTCCAGAGGTGAATGGATGCTCGTGTGTGCAACTCTTCCGATAGATCCGTTCTTACCCAGCGATGTTCCCGAGGCGTGGTATGTAACAAATTATGTTATAGGATTTATATATATAAATATATGATATATATATAAAATTAGATATCTATATATTTTATTTCGTGAAATGATTTTCTCTAGCCGATTTAGTTCGTACGGGCCAGGACTGGTTAGCCCGCTACAGCGATAATTTGTTCATAGTGGAGCGTTGCACTGAAATCTTGCGTGTATTCACTGTGTTGCAGTATGCAGAAACGAGCTGCAGCGGTTATTATGATGTTCTTAGAAGAAAAAAAATGGGGTGTGGCTGTGTCATGGACACGGCCGTGTGTTGTACGTGAATACGTTTATGTAACGGGTTATATTTTTTAAATAAAATATTTTTATTTATGTATTTAGGATAAAAGCAAGGAGACAGATAATTATTATGTTACAATATAACTTTACTAATGTTTTATATACAATCGATAGATTGACGACAGCTGACGATTAAAACCTAAACGAACATCGTAGCTTCTCCGAGTCAAAAGTTATACTAATTGCAAATCTCGATACGCAGCAAAATAACCTCAAAATGACGGCGCTTCCACCTCCACCACGCGCGATGCGTCACTGTTCTCGCTTATCGTAATGAATTCTTTGATCCTTTAGCTATCCAGTGGTTATAATTTAATTTTGGATGTAGAGGAAAGATTCGAAACTACAACACCAAACTGTATCCCCCGATTTGGTTATCATTAGGTTTTTTGGATTGCCCCCGTATGGTAGCAAATTTAAAGACGTATTCACGTCAAAAATTATTTAAAAAGAGGAAATATTCTTTTGGTACTAACGCTGGTTGCAAGAATGAGAAAAAAACTTCATATATGAATCTCTTGTGTGATCTTGAAGTTGGTGCAAAGAGCAACCAACTGGCTACTTGAACTATTTACGAATGAGTCTAGAAATAAGTATCACTTCACACGTGCCAGTCATTCCGGGATCAACGTAACCCACACATAATTACTTTTAATTTGTCACCATTCCAGGAATGTCAGCAAAAATCAAACACGTCTGATCCTTCATTCCAGTATTGACAAGCCGTCGTTCCTGTAACTATTGCCCCACACACAATACATTTGGATTGAACAGTTTTATTAACAACCCCAGCATCAAGCGTAGAGTGACCATGTGTGGGGATCTCCACTCTCATTCAACGCAAATGAGACTACATTTCTTCTATGCTCTACCATTCTAATCCCTAGCGAGGTAATGTAAATGTGTGCATATCCCTAACGGGTAGTAATATTCAAAATACGAAAGAAAAAAATTGTTTTAAGATAACTTTCTTTCTATTATTATTATTATTATTATTATTATTATTATTATTATTATTTTTATTATTATTATTATATGACATGTAAAACATTATATTTTAAGAAATAACTAAGTAATTTTAATCTAACATACATTTTTACCAATTTAAACGCTAAGTTTCACATGTCGGACATCCATTATTAAAAAATATAGCTCTAATCACCAATTTGATTTATTAGTATGTATAAAAAATTATTATTTTAATATTTTTTATGTGAAAGTCTCTCTTATATTTACTGAGCCGTTTCCATTGAATAGCTTTTTTTTCTAAGGCATCAGGACATACATTCGCCCAAAGTTAATGAGTAAAATTAAATTGAGATACGTGGCGTAACGTTACATATCCTACTCTTTAGAGAAGCTATGAAATTTTTTTTAAAATATATCTATAGAGACCATTTTGAATGGAAGGGAATAAAACTCATTAGAGTACGAGCTCCCAACATACAAAACTACCCCTTCCCTAGTTTCTTTCGAATTGTGGCTCACATTTCCCGACATTCCCCCATCCTTTTTTGGGAATATAGTAACGTAATCATGTCGCATTTCATTCTTGTATGACTTTTTTTTAACTGCAACACTTTTTTTTCTACATTTTATCCGTATAGAGTTCATATTTTTAATCACTGGGAATTGGTGGTGGTTTGAAAGAAAGAGGGTGGAAAGTACTCACACACATACACACAAAATAATAAAGTGTGTATGTATGTGTGTTGGAGAAAATATGACACCAGTATTAAAGACTATAAATTAGATTTTTAAATGAAAGATAAAACCAAAAGATGTGTTCACCTTGGTTTTGCGAGCTATACTTGAAATTATTTTACAAAACAATTGTAAATCGCATCCATATTTAACATTCTTAACCTTACAACAAACACAATGGTAGATATATTATTGTGTCTATTATTTTATAAATGTTATTATGTATGTATGTTTATCATACTATAGGTAATGTTAGTAACATTAGAGATTGATCGGATTTGTCCTTCAATAGATCGGTTACACCCATTATTTACATATGGGTACAACCAATTCTATATTAAATAAAATTAATAAAATTTATACATAATTAAAATGTATGTATTATATAACTAATAATTTAAGTAAAATCTATATATATAATAAATATAAATAAAATTGACACATATACATAAATATGTAATCATATCTTATATAAAATTTGATAGTCCTATTTCCGGTTAGGTAAATTACAAGAAAACTACTTATTTTGACAAACAAACCCTCAGTTTCAGAGAGAGGGACCCAGAATGTCAGAAAAAACTAGTAACTTCCAATGAAAACCCGTTTTTATTAGCAAATTTCCATTTATTCTTTCTGTAATGTGTACAGTAAATAGTTTGTCCAATCATTGTTTATTTTCAGCACAATATAAACCCTGATTTGTTTGGTTTCCATGGTGATGACTACAAATAATAAGATGGGACAATGTTTGCATATCACGAAACATGGATTCTCGCTTATCAAAATCTTACATCACTGGCTTATAAAAAAGATAATTATTTGCGTGCCTGTGTAGTAATTATCTTCGCGATAAATTAGAAAACCGCTGAACAGATCAGACAGGATTTTTAATCGTTCGTTCCTATCAATACATAAATAAGCTTTTTTTTCTTGTAAATGCTAATAAAATTAATTTTTTTAATATTATGTCTTCAACCACCTGAACAATGGTTTATTCTCTATGAATATAATATTTAATGTAGCATAATTGTTTGACCGGTAAGACTACTACAATTCAATAAATAATAATTACAGAATATATTTTAATATTGTGTAACATTAGCATTGTTAGCTAATGTTATATTATTACTACCCACCCCAAATAAGCAATACATATATACATCCTGCAATAGCAAACATTCACAACACCCTACTCTCTCTAAAATATATGCTTTACTCACTCATAGTATCTTCTGGCTTAGCACGAGCTCCTTGACCGACTAGTTCGCACCGAATTCTATGATGAAGTGAAGACTGACAAAGCTAGGAAAGGTGCATCAACGAGTCACTTCAATGAAGCTATCTAGACATAAGCTGATTGGCCTAGCCGGCCGACCATTGAACCTCAACTTAACTGCCAACTCACCAGATTTCTGGTCTACGTGTCTAGATGGCATGCCAATATTATGACGGTTGTTAGCAAGAGAATCATGCTGCTAGCACGTGTTCGCAACGTGGCGTTATACTTTTAATATGAAGATCCTCCCCCAACCCCCCCTTATTTCCATCAACTAGACCTATATAAAGCTGGTGCTCAGCTAACATGGTTGACTATTAATTCCGACACAACCACGAGAGGTCCTGGTCTGGATTTGGATATAATCGCTCCAGTATGTAAAAATATAAACTCTTTATATTTTAATAAATGTTTAAATATAATCGACCTATGCTGGGTTTGGGTGTTTGAACACTAAGTTAATTATGTGATTAAAATCGTTCAGTGAAGGCGTCAGTAATTTTTCACTAGAAGATTTATTTTGAAAAGTAAAATTGTTTTATGGAACACTTAATATTTCCTTTTGCTTTGCAAAATTTAGACTTACTAGTAGGTAGCCACTTTTCGATTCTTTTTCTTGCTTCAACGGTGACCTGGTGGTCTAGGGGTAAGGTGTCAGACTTCTGTGCTGAGGGTCCGGGCTTCAATCCTCGGTCCCGGCAAAGATTTATTTGATTACCAAACCCTTCCTTCACCTTTGACAAGATGTGTATTAATCACAACTTGTGAATGTGAGGAATGCCAGGCCTCTACCGTGGTTCGGATTCCACGTTAAACTGTAGGTCCTCCATTTCATCTCACAATCACCCTACCATTACACATTAGCGTAAGTGCGTATAACCCGAACGGGTAGTAAGACGCGGTGCTAATAATAATAATAATAATAATTTTTCTTGCTTCGAATATTTAGTTTAAAAATAAATTTTATTGCACTTGTGGTTACCAATAGTAAAATAAGCTTTAAAATTTGTTAATGTTTAATTTATAGATAAAATTTTGTAGACTTATTTTGTTTGAAGAAATTATAAATGTAATTTATTTTTGTTGGTTTATGAGTTATATAATTTAACAATTCCGATTCATTTAGTGAGAAATCACCAGTATTATAATGTAATATTGCTTTGTTTTCTATTATAATGTTAAATATTAACAAGTCAAATTCTTCTCGATTGGTGGAAGTAATAGTCCCACAGAAGTTTGAGCTATGTCAGGAAGTCAAAGCTTTGTGTAATTTAATTTGATCAGAACTTATATTTAAATTAAATTTAGTATTAGCTCTTTAAGCTCTTTAAGCTCTTTATTGTTATAGTAAGTATTTCAAATGGTTAATGGTTTAACCTATTTGTTTAGTCAAAATTTAAGCTCTTTGACATTCCAATAATGGAAATACCTTATAACTTTATATTTCAAGCTCTTTATGGTATTTATTGATATAGTAAATATTCAAGGGTTTAATTATTTAATCTGTTTCTTTAGTCTGAAGTCACAAGGGTGATTCAGCCGCTTTGTTAAGAAAGTATATGAGCTCTTTAAGCTTTTTATCATTATAATATTAAAGATTTTTGATTATTATTGGGTCTCTTCCAGACTAATTTATATAAATAAGTCATTTATGTTACTACTCTTTTGTTTCAAACGTAGTCTTCTTCAAGGACTACTATTATTTTGAAAATGTGAAATATATCCTCAAATTTACTGCGCAAGCGCAGTCTCAGCCGTATTTATATGTTTTTCAAAACTCTCCAGTTTGCCTTGTGAGGCCATGTATTATTTATTTATTTCTGTTGTTTATCTTGAATAAATAATTCAATATTTTCTTAAACTTGCAAATGTTCTTATTTTTGTTACATTAAATACCTTATAGTTTCCGCCCACCCTATTCCCGGCTATTGTTAGACGGTTAGAGTTGGAGGTGGTGAACAGTACAGTTGATTCCAAAGAGACATTTTGTTCAGTTGATTGTTCCACATCTTTATTTGACATGACCTCACATAGACATAGATGATTATTCAGACAAACATAAAGCTTTTACTCCCTAGTAACAAATTGAATTTGGTTAGTAATAATTGGCACATATTATATGTGTACTTTTGGGAAATTATATTACTTGAGTTAATCTATATATTGTACAGCTGTAATATAATGGGTTTAAATAGTTTACGTTGGCAGGACTATTAACTGAAATGATTTTATTTTATCATCTCTATTCAATATTTCAATATCAATACTCTTGATATAATAATATGTAATAAATTTAGTTTTAATAAGTGAAAAATAAGATTACCTGTAAAAGACTACATGTACTCTTATAAGATTACCCTAATCATGATCCTACATTTTTAAAGATTCCTTACAAGAAGTATTAGTAAATATTGTGACCAACACTGACCCAGAATACTATATTACAGAAATACACAAATATATAATATATACATACTTAGGTCTACATATATAGGTCTATCATACATACATACATACATACATACATACATACATACATACATACATACATACATACATACATATATACATACCTAATCATGCCATTCTCATCTAGGGTAGACAAGAAACGGTGCATATAGCTCAAAAACAACTTCGTGCTTAAGGCCTTTGGCCCTGTCAAGTGCAAGTCTAAAACCTATGCTGTGGGATGATGGGCGGGAGGGTGAAAGGCTTGTTGTGGCTTCATAACCGACCAAAGTATCCTTCCGCACCAACAAGAACAGATTGATCATGGAAAACGTAAATGGCAATAGCACCGGACAGGTCTTGCGGAAAAATCATACGTTTGAAAATATCAGTTTTCTCGAGAACTAGTGAAATGTTTATAGTAATATTTTCAACACCTCCTCTTAGATAATGTACCAATGTTTATTAGATGCTACATTTTCTTAGTTTTTGTTATGCAGCCGGCAGTTTTCTATTGAAAAATGAAAAAAAAGGGGCATTAGCATTATTATTTATTCTGGAAAAAATGAGTTTGGAAGTTTCTGAACCCTCAAACTCATAGTTTGATGTTGGTTTAAAGTCTAGATTTTATGCTCTAAATATAATATTAGATCATTGTGTGCTTCAATGTTCCTACTTAAATAACCACTTAGTCATAGACTGTTATTCAGTTCACACCCTCTTGAGATACATTTGCAGAATAACCACAATGCATATGAGGCAAATATCAACTGGCTTACCATGACTGAGAGAGAGAAAGTAATTCATAATGTGTTTACCTTTCTTTGAACTGACACTTTTTTTTTTGTATCTTGCTCATGCAAGGAACTTATTAGCCAAGTTTCTTGATGTTTGTCATTATTAATAGCCCAAAATAGCGTATGAAACGATTCTTGTAGTTCAATAGAAATTTATTTGTAGCAGTTATTTAATTAGCACTTTCTAACTTAAACGAATTATTTTCCTGATTTCTGTAAACCTACATGACTTTATTACAGTTTACCACTATTTATATTTTGCTTACGCACAGTAGATTTTCATTCTAATGGCCCATGAAATGTATTTTAACCCCACTAACGTGAGATAGAACATTAATATTTCCACATAAGATGGAGGAAGAACGGAATAGGCCAAAAATATAATGTTAGGAGGAAAAGAGTTCACGAGTATTTCAATTTAGACATAACACATTAAAAACCATCTATTTTAAACTAGTTCTAACTTTTTAGGACTTAATGTGCATAATATTTTACTATATTTTCAAATCATTAAGTTAAGGCAGCCGCCTTAAAATACAATGTTCTGTATCGTTTTCTGGAACTTCTTCTCTATTCTGTACTAGCTTATACTCCCTTACGCCCTTCACCAACAACCACTCTTTAAAATGTCAACACAAAAGAGGGCAAAGAAAACTATGAAACTTCTTATCTCAAGGTAAAGAGGAAAGCTCGCTTCTAGTTCTCAAATATCTTAAACTATTCTGTTGTGAGCCTATCAAATATTTTCTGTGCTTGTTAAAGAAAGTCTAAATATAGAGCCCTTTTTCAACAAGAGCAATCCCATAGCGCCGCAAATACGTCTAAAAAGTCATTGAACGTGAGAAACCGTCACAATTTCTCACATTTTGACTAACAATAAGACTAAATTATGTTACTTGTTATGTCTCAACCTTCATTTTAATATATTTTATGTTGTATTTATACAGTCAGTTTTTTATATGTGTAAGTTTCACAAATAATAATCTAGTCAATTACTTAACTTTTTATTAATCATATCTTTACTGTCATTGGTTAAACATAAATATTCCTTGTTACTAGTATAATTGATCATTCAATTGATGGGTTCATTGTTGAGTCTTTAGTTGTAGTATTAATAGCTTTAATCTAGTCAATTTGTCAACTTACACTTTTTATAACTTATCAGTTAATCCTTTATTCTACTAATGCTTGGTAGTGCTTCGCACAGATTTACATTTTTACCTGTTTATGGAAATAAATTTTTGATCTTTAACAATCTATATGATGATTTTTTAGAAATGTTACTATACCTGTTTTAATTGATTTAATTTTTTGATATAATAGTCTCTTTTTGAATTAATTATCTTTATGTTATAATTCTTAATTCATATTGTTCAATTTGATCAAAGAAGTTGTACCAATTAATCTAATTACTGTTCTACCAAAGTACGTTCCTTATATTATATATATCATATTTCTCCTTAATACAATTAAGATGAATATAGGCTAACTAAAATTCTACAATAGTGTCACTAGACGCTTATAGATAGAAAGGATATCAATACACGACAAAAGAGAATGTGCTACTATGATTTTAATTAATACCAATAATATGTTTTAATTCTTTAAATAAAAAAATATATATATTTTAGATAAACCTAGTGGAGCTCAATTTATCTCTAGACAAGGGAAAGTAGTTTAACAGCATTATGTACCAGGCACTCCCGAAACAAAGCTACGGTATAAATTTATTTTAACTTTTTTCCTCTCTCTAGATTTAAGCTTATAAATATTTATTTTTTTTACAAAAATATACCCCCTTTTATGGGAAGGAAAGAGGAAAATTTTGCTTATCAAAATCAAACAAAAAACACGGTCTATGAATTGATGCATTAAAACAAATCAGACGTTTCGTGTGCTAGCACTTGCTAGGAAAATGCCATAAGAATTAGTGGGATGAGAGTCGAGAGAGGAGAAAATCTTATAAAACTTGTTACAAAGTTTCGCATAACTCGTTCCATTTTTCAAGTTAACACTTGTCTTCTCTCCTTGTCTTTCTTCTTTTTTTTCCATGCCTGAATTCTTTCTTGAGGTACAGCAGCTTAAAATAAGATTGAAAAACAATATGGAGTTTGGTACTTTATAAAATGAAATTTTAAAAATATACAAGTGCTTTATGGTGTTACAAGTCTTATTTCTCGTTCTAATTTAATGGAAGCATTGTTATAAAGAGCAACAAAAGATACTATTTAAATTTACTGTTGAAAAAAAACTAATCTACACACAAAATATTAAAATCACTGAAAAAAATACTTAAATTCAAGACAAAACTTCAAGCACTTAAGCGGTGACTCTCCTACGTGGAAGCCTTGTTGCAATGAAAAACAGAAGAAATAGTTTAAATTTACTATAAAACAAACAAAATAAACCTAATTTACACGCAAACTATAAAATAATTGGAAAAAAATTACATAAATTTAAGACACAAATTTTTAAACATGCTAGCAATGGATCTATTGCGTGGAAGAATTATTGTTTCAGTGAGCAACAAAATAGATAGTTTAAATCTACCATCAAAGAAACAAATTAAACCTAATCTACATTTAAAGCCATAAAATAACCCATATTTAAGATGCAAATGCAAGCACACTCCCTTACGTGGAGGCACAGGTGCAATGAACTCCAATAGAAATTGTAATGATTATTTATCAAAGGAACAGAACTAAATAAATAAAATGTACATATAAAGCCATAAAATAACTGAAAAAAATGCCTAAATTATTCAAGATACAAACACAATAACGCTAAAAGTGGATCTCTTTCGTGGAAGCTTTGTTATAATGAACAACAAAATAAATGGCTTAGTGCTACCATAGAAGAAACAAATTTAATAAACATAGATTACATGCAAAATAATAAAAATAGCTAAAAATACCTCAAACTAAGAAGCAAATTCAAAAACACTAAAAGTGAATTTCTTACGTGGAGGAACGTTTGAAATAAAGAATAAAATATGCTTTATTTGCTACTAGATATTAGTCACTATATTTCACTATAAAATAACGTATTTTAATTATGAATAGTGTTGTGTTAGAATATGCCAAAACACTCGTTGCCAAGGAGATGCATAATTGGTTGGATGATATTTACAAAGCCGTCAATGCCAAGGAAACTTACAAAGAAGATTTATACTACATTAAAAGTTAATCTATTTTAATGGTTATAAATTTAAGACACAAAATATACCACATATAATAGTCTTCTTTTTTTTTTTTAATCACATATTTGCCCGTGGATGACTCGATGAGAAAGCCTAGCTTGATGGTGTATAGCTTACCATGTATTCTTAAATAAAAGGAGTACGACAGAAGATGTCCCGTCATGATCCAACAAACACACAGACAAATCAAACATACGGACAGATTTAGATTTTTACTATATATATTGAAAACATAAACTTGGATGCACCCCACACAAGACCTTTGAGGTCCTCCGGACCCACTTTAGGAACCCGTGCTCTACATGTATAAACTGTTTACAACAACATAGTTTTATTACATACTAATGAAACCATTATTTAGAAATGTCAATACATTTATTAATTTGGTCTTTCATAATCGTTTAGTTATATTCATATTCACTATCAGTAAGGAGAAATATAAGATGAGATTTGCAAGGAACGTACTTGTAAAACAGTTGAAAGATTGTTAAACCTCTAGTCAATGAAACATTAATGTTTAATGTTTCATTGATTAAAGGTTTAACAATCTTTTAACTGTTTTTTACAAGTACGTTCCTTGCTGATCTTATTTCATAATCGTGTTAATCAACATAGCAAACACATTTTAAATTTGGCAGCCTTTCCTGGTGCCATACAAGGTATTTATCTCAGGCAAAATAGTGTTCTTTATGAATCTATTGGTCTTCGAGATCCTTGCGGAGCTGTTAATATTCATCTTTAATTTCAACGTTTTTATTCCTGGTTTGTGAACAAGAAATGCATTATCTAGCACTTGGAACTCATAATTCAACACACACATCGTGTATGCATGAGTCATCTTATCATTTCTTCCCTCCCAGGAAAGACGCTCGTCATATAACGGATCACTGTGAGTGCCGATAAAAATGGGTTCCCAGTGAGCCAAGGTTGAGATACGCCTCGCTACCTTAAAAATATTAATCCCTTCCAATTCGTCCTTTTCCGTCCATTTCTTAAAGTTAGGTATTTGATGGCAATACAAGCATGTGTATTTGTGGAAGGTCACGGCGGTGTCGTTTTTAATCATTTCTACTAGTTGTTTCTTACTATTTGGTATTTTTAAACCTTCTTTTATTTCAAAAATTGGGATAGGAAACACTTTTGGTTTGGATTGGAGCAATGTTGGGTGTTGTCTCCTGACCATTTCGAGGAACTCCTTTATGAGTCCAGGACTTGGGTATAACTCTATGTCTGACGGGAGTATGTAGTGGGTCGTGGCTGATTCCCTTGCGATATTCCTCGCGACGTTGACCGGGTATGGAAGATTTCGTTGGGTCTTGTACAAGGAAGCAGATGTGACATTATTCCATGGTGGAGAAAGAGAGCAGTTTGTTTTATACTTGACTACATCAGTCGGGTGTGGAACTTCTTTGGGAAGATGACCGATATCAAAGAAGACGTGGAAAGTCACGTATTCAGAAACTAGTGGCGAGAGACAGTCCTTTGCATATCGGATGCATCTCAAAGTGAGATTAAAATCAAATCCTGGTGAATAGATGGAAAGGGAAACGGGACCAAGCCACCTTTCAAGAAGTGGTTTTAGGTTCTCTAAGTAAGTGTTATCAGAGTGGGTCGTATATGTGATGCTTTCGTGGCACATATATCTTCTTTTGGCAGTAACGTAATTGTAATAAACAAAGAAGTTGTTTCTTTGTTCAATCCTAGATTCAGGATATCTATCATTGCATTTGATTATGGAATTTATTGATCTTATAGGGGTTGTAGTGGAAATGCCTGAAATATCTGAACAATTATTTTTGATTGATTTATTGATCAATCCAGGAGCAGAAGGAGACTTAGCATTTGTAACGTTTTTCCCAACAATTTTGGGTGATTTTTCTCTTGTTTTTAAAAATCTATATGGAGAAACTATTGATATTAAACTACTCATATTCTTTTCCTCGATGGATAGAGTTAAATGTTCATCCTCTGTTGATATATTTATATGCTCATAAAGATAACTTAGATCTTTCCCATTCCTGTCATCATCCTTATTAAGGGCAAAGTGATTTGTTAATTTTTGAGTGCCAGTAAAAATGTCAATATCAGTCTTTCTATGAATGACGTTCATATAAATATAAATCATACAGAAAATGTTTAAAGTGACGCTTAGAGAAAAGATAGCAACCCTTTTAGGATACATTGCAAAAGAAGTAGTTTAAAACTAAGACTAGAATAAGGTCACTGCCGAGCACTTTTGATGACAGTTAAGATGATCGTTAAATCCATAGATTGGCAATATACACCCTCTTGATTAACAAGATATGAACGTGGCATCTGAAACAAAGTTGTTAACAGAAATATAAATATTAACACTTATCAAAACCATTCGTTTCAAAGTTTGTAAGATTTTATTATAAAATAGATTCTACAACGCTATTAGAAAATAGTGAGCTCATGATGTTAAAGAAAGAACAAAATATATAAACACATAGTAATTATCTACCAAGCTTTATTAGTGTGAATAAATTTGTTTGCTACAACTATAAATTTAAGATTTTGTTTCTTTCACGCTTACGCGACCTGGTCATTGCGAAAGAAAAAAAACGCCATGAAAATTGTTTCCAGCACTCATTTCCTTGTTATTTATTAATGGGGTTGTCCGTACTACGTGACTATATCCTAGTGAGATTGACTTTGTTGTTAATTTGATCAATCATCTAACGTCACTTGAAGTTCTGGCGTCCTGGTCATAATGTTTTATTCAACATTGACCTGCTCATAAGTATGGACGTGCCCTAAATTACAATGTTACAAATCTATTTGAGAGTTTAAAAAACATTTTGTCAGAATTAAATAAATTCCTTTTAAACTTAATCATTAGAGTAACTAAAATATTTTAGCCAGATACCAGTACAAATATTTTAGCCGGATACCAGTAATAAAATTTAAGCTGGACACCAGCACTAATATTTTATCCAGATATCAGTACTAATATTTTACCTGAATACCAGTTATAATATCTAAGCCAGACATCAGTACTAATATATTAGCCGGATATCAGTACTAATATCTAAGCCGGATACCAATACTAGTACTATTATCTCATCCGGATACCAGTAGGGCTACTATGAACAACTGACAGCTTAATTTCAGTTTCGTGTGATTGTATAATATAACCCCTACACTTTAAATCAGTTTTCCAAATGTGATTTTTAAATTGGCTATCCCATCTACTATTCTAGATAGTGTAATAGAAGCTATCTTATATCCAGGCTCCTCATTCTTGATCCATAGATCAAGTTTTTAAATAATTATTTTTTCTTTATTTAGCACCATGTCTTAATACCCGTTCGGGCTATACACTTATGTACTAATTACTTTAATGGGTAAGGATTAGGAAGGTTATATTTAGGGGAATTTTAGCTGCACTTGAGTTTAGGGAGAGATGAAAACTATTTGGAAAAAACAGCCCTCAGTAAACCCGACCGAGATTCCAACCTTGATCTCCCCATCATCAACAGTCAGTTTAGTCTACTGCAAGAGTAGAGTCTTAGACTATGCGGCCACCGAAGCGGGTATAGACCCAATTAATAAGTAATGCTTGAATAATATTAAAATAATCTCTTATCAAAAGAAAGCATCATATGACAAAATTGAAGTAAAATTTTAGTTACACAAACAGTTTCAGCGGTAAGGATGCATTTTAACATTATTAAGATCAAGATTTGTCGTCAAAATGAATTATGACTATTTGATATTAAATTTTATTAGAGTATCTTATTTAATCTTTACACCAAATTTAAAATTTTGATTAATTAATGTTGATTAAAATATAAATATTGAAATTAAAAACCTTTATATTTCATAGGTTTTAAAAATTGTGTTTGATTCACAGAAAAAAAGCTGCCATAGTTACATAAAATTTTATTTAATTAAAGGATACTTCTAAAATGCATTAACATACATAAACTACTACTTATAGTAAACTATTTCATGTATATTGTATTTATTTTTTATACTTTATTCTCCTCGTTTAAAAAAAAAAGTTGCCTTAAATTTTAACACAATCATTTACTTTTATTCGTACATTATCATCAAAGTGTTATTTTGTGCTACTAGTTTTGAAAAGTAAACTAGGATCATATTGGAATTTGCAAGAACCTAACTACATCAACAATCATTCATTCAACTTGTTTTACCTAATTATTATTATTTTTATTTTTTAAAAGACTACACCGATAGTTTATTTTTAGTCTTCTGTCAAACTAGGCCAAAAATTAAATATTAAAAAAAATTATTGCAAAGAAAATAAGTTAAATTTTGTTGTTCTTTCATATAGTAAAATCTGTTTGATTTACCAAACTATGCATAAAGAAAGTAACAGTTGTGTGTAACTATAAACTAACAGAAGTACCCTGAGTTTCCCAGGGTAACCACGAAATTTATTGCATAACCACCCAAAGCAACGCTTTTTTTTTTCAAAGAGACAGAAAAAACTCTTAATTTTATTTCCTCCAAGCCAGTCTTTAATATATTTTTAAAAAAATCTAATCAATAATTTAAAATTTCGTCTTAGAGAAGCACACGTTTGTGCGGCAAATATTATCAAGAAAGAAAAACAAAATCTTCATTTTACTAATATAGAGCTTTACTTACAGTAAATCAAAACAGACATTTGCTGAAAAATGAGTTTGTTGCCACTCCCTCGCGGAAAACTCTTAAATTCTGTTCATTATATTCACTCTTTAACCGGCGAGGAAAATCATTTTAGGACACTCCATCCTTCTTTTGACAGTGGACAACGCATTGTCTTAGCAAGAAGCTCACCACATTAAACATCGCCATTATAAATAGCTACTTAATAGCTCTATTAAGTGCGCACTTGATATTTTAATCATACATTGAAGTTAATGACCGCTTCTTTATGAGACCTTGATCCAATATTAGTTTTATGACTGTTAAGTATGGCTACAACATCTTGGAGATTGTTCCATCTAATATACAGTCCAATTTTAATATGACAGCCAGAAACGTTACTACATTTAATTTCATGTATCCATACATCAGGATGTTATCTGCAGATGTCACCTTTGGTAGAACATGAAAATACATTAGACTAGTAGAATTGTAAGGTGTTATCAATTTTCGGCTGCTAAAATATGTTTGTTTTATACAAAAGGAATTCCATATGGAAATTAAATAATGTCTGTATATTTACGCCGATAAATAAATCACATGTGTGTAGTACGTATGAAGTATTTTATCTTTCTCAACCTTTCTATAACAATTTTAATATTCAAATGTACACTACATTTAATAAATATTTATCTAAATTACCTGCATCAATAGTCACGCGGATAAAACTTCAAGCTACTTTGATATTGTTTGAGGTAATGGAGGATCGGGATTTGTATTAAAGCCAGGCTTACTGGGGATTAGTTTTTACCAAAGTAGTACCCCCTCCCCCCAAAAACATTAGTGTTATTAGTGCATGGGCGTATATACCGAATGGAGCTAAATAAAAAACCATTTAACTAACAATATTAAATATAGCTCCATTTGGGCATATCTTGAAATAATTATGTTCATTATATCTATTTCTTATCTAACCCAAAACTGGCACGAGAGTATATAAAAATCTCACCTTAAGTTAACCATAACTGTCTGGGGGTCACTTATAATTTTGTATTACTAAAAGGAGTTGCGAATAAAAGATGTATGGGACGCTTCGAGTGCATTGAGGGTGTTTTTTTTTCCTAAATGGTTTTCCACTCTCCCTCTAAATATATTTGAGAAAAATTCCTTATCCGTATTTAATTAGAGTGATTGATGTATGCATATAACCTGAACGGGCACAATCTCTTTTTTTTTTTACATTTCATGCTATTTTTTCGCAACAGCACTGTCCAATAAAATAATGGCTTGTTCTTTGAATCCAAATAGTTTTTAGTTTTCCTAAACTTTATGTAAGAGTGTAAGTTCCGTTTCCCCTGAAAGTTTATAATCTTACCTTGATGGATTATATACTATAACCCTATCTTATACGCTATACAATAGTTACACGCTTCGGTGGACTTATTGTCTAAGGAGTCACCCTTGAAATAAACAAGACTGTCAATGATGTGGAGATTGAGGTTTGAATCCCGGTCAGGTGTAATTATGGTGGCTTTTCCTAAATGGTTTTACACTCTCCCTTCACGCAAATTCTGGTAAAATTCCTCTATATACAACCTTTCCATACCTAACACACAATAGTTTAATTAGTATATAGACGTATAGCCTGAATGAGTAGTAAGTCGTGGTGTTAATAAAATATATATTACCAAAGTAGAACCAGGTAAGCATGCTACCTTGAAGGCTAAACGAAGGGTACATTTCCTAAGCTAATGGTCCTGCACGGTTTTGAAATCTGACAATGAAATAACCCTTTTAATCTAATCCATGAAAATAAGAAATACCTTATCCAAATTAATTAGCAAATGTTAAACTGTATGTTAATCAAAAGAAAGGGTTTCCATTAGCAGCCTCAATTAATTAAATAGCTTGAACTATTTAAGTTGCTGGCTGATATTGCTTCTTAAAATAAGCTTTAGGTTTGTACACAACAACTGTAAGCATATAACCAGAAATAACAAAATAAAGCATAAATCTCTAATGTATATTTTAGAGTGTGACATAATTTATGAATAACGACATTAAATACATAAATCTATAACAATTAAAAAATTACAACCCAAATATTATAGTTACCAATATAAATTAACTAGGCCCCACTAATCATAATAAATAAAACCATTTATTTATTAGTGCAACTTAATCAAAGCGTATAAACCGAACGGGTAGTAAGACGAGGTGCTAAAAAAACTTAATCATAATCATACTAAAAGAGAAGTCATGTGATATTCGAAAACATCTTTAAAAAAAACAGTTTAGTTTACTCATCAAACATTTTTTCTTTTCTTACAAGAAAAAGTTTAATAACGCTCTAGTCTATAAATATGATTCTAAGAACAGTCTGGTGTGAAACAAAATGCTAATTAAATGCTGTTATGACAATTTTACATTATTTCAGAAAAATTAATTATATTTATTTAATAACTCATCAAAGGCCTAGAGGAATCTAAAGACACGAGGGTGTATTTTTAATATACCTGACCTCATTGGGGTACTTTTAAGTGTAAATGTGTTCAATAAATAAATGAGAGCAGGCTTGTATTATTTAATATCAAGATGTATCAATTAATAAAGTATTTGTTAGATTTTAATTGATTATAATCAGATTAATGTTTCTCACACTGTTATCTGCATATCAAAAATTAAACATTGCCCAGAAAAATAAATCTGGCTTACTGTGGCTTGGAGACATCCCCACCTACACACCCCTTTACCCTTATAATTACATACATACATACATACATACATACATACATACATACATACATACATACATACATACATACATACATACATACAACTCATCAGGCCATCCCCTTACTGGGTAGGCAAGAAACTGTGAATATAAATGAAAAACAACTTCGTACTTAATCCATCCTTACTAACTTTCTCCACACTTCCCTATCCTTGCATACTCCCTTCGCTTCAACAACATCCATACACCGAGTCATACATGCTCTTTTATTCTTAAAATTCTTAATGTTTATCTTTTTACATATTCATCTACAACATTTAGCCACATCTTACGTGGCCTACCCCTTTCTTTTGATCCATACACTTAACCTTCATATATTGGTTTCATCACTCGATTCATACATATTCATCCTCTCAATATGTTCAAATCACCGTAAGACACTACGTTCACATTGACCTATTGGATTCCATTTCAAACCCAACTCCTTCAGCACCCATTCATTACTGACTCTGCCCATATGAGTTTTTCCACATACATTTATTAGATATCTCATTCCATTCCGCATTCACTTTGTTATTTTGTTTCTCCTGACATACCCACGCTTCACATCTGTAAAACAACATACCTAATGCTGGGAAATTAAACTTAAACTTAATTATTTTACCCATTATAATTAAGAAGAAGTTGAAATTTTGTGTACCCATATTTAAAGATAAAATATAATATTTCGATACGCACTCAAATTCTTCAAGTGTGCCGTCAGTGTCCTATGGTCAAATTCTTGAATTAAGATTCTAAAGTAGAAGTTTTATCTCTCATCATATCTTACACCTTACCACTGACTTCAAAAATGAACCATCAATGTATTTGAAAAGACATAACTTAATTGTGTTATTTTAAAGGTGCTAAGTTTGATCACAAAATTGTATACATTTCAATTGTAACCATTTTGTTTATAATTGGCCTTATTGAACAAGTAGATAGCTATAAAAATTCTAAGTCCTAAAAATTATTAACACTAAAATTTAACAAAGTACCCACCCATTGATAACTTAAAAATCTGTTTTTATTCTGTGGTACTGACATAATCTATGCTATTGAATGCGCTTTCATGTATTTCTGAATTGAGATAATTAATTAAGCTCAAGGGGAAATGAAAGTGGACAAGAGAAAAGGCCAATGTTTTTGCAGGGTTTTTTTTATGGCAAAACCTTTTTTTGTCTAAGGTAAATCAAAATACTGCGCCAGTAGTACCATAGAGTGTAATTTTCTTCACATGGTGATATTAACAGTTCTTGAATATCTATCAACTGCATAGCGGAATTAGATGACAAGCTTTTTAAATGAAGATAAAAAATTGTCATTAAATTCCAAGACACCCTTGACAAATATTCAACAATAATTTTTGATATCTCCATGTGAATAAAATTAAACTCTATATTGTACTAGAGTAATATTTTATTTATTTTGGACAAAAGAATGTTTTGTCATAAAAACTACAAAAAAACTCGTTTTTTCTCACATCCCCTATCAAATTATGTTAATGGTCTTATATCATTCTATTTTAAAAACCTATAAACCAATAGTTTTTTATCACATAATATTATCCTATGCTCTACTACATCCTATGCTATATTACAGATGTGTGAATTACATTTAGAGCTTATTTTATTACTATGACGTCATATGTGGTCTTGTCAGAGTTCATGGCTACAGATACAGAGATACAGGGTTTGATACCCGGTTCTTCCAGTTTTTATATGAAGCAATATGTCTGGAACGGGGTGGGGACAATAATTGAGGAGCTATTTGAGAATGAAACAGTGCGTCCGGTTTGGAAAATTGATTTTAATGTCCTTAGGGTTTGATGTGCTGACCACCCGACACCATCTATCCACAAATGTTGGCAATATTTTCGCCAACATGCGGTGGCCGTTTGGTCAGTATAGCTTGGCTGTGTACTGACGTAATCGAATTCTTTTAAATATAATTATTGTATATTTTAAAGATTAGAAAATTATATTTATAAAATCTTACTATGGGTATTAAAATAATGATACTGATTAAAAAATACAATGAAACAATTTATTTTCTGTGTGAAGTTGTTGTTTGTAAATAATAATTATTTTGCAACATTAATGAAATAGTTAATATATTATAAATGATAACAGTTATATCGAGACTACTTCTTATTCAAGTGTAAACAATGATAAACAACCATCCATTACAACAATACAAATGCTGTGTGGATAGGATCAATTTAGGATAAACCACTCGCTGATATTTCGTTGTCATTTCAAAAATGTCATAATAAAATAACTGATAACACTTCTACCAATAATATGACAAAAGATCAATAAAAATATTACTATTCAATCAACAACAAAAATAAAATCATAATAAAGTGTATTCTAATATAAAATGTCCTCTTCCCATTGTATAAAATCTTTTCTATATGATGTTACGGATTAATTTATGTGTGAAATGATTCATAAAAATGTACTAATAGTTTATGCACACTAAAATATTACAATCGATTTAGCAAATGAACCGTTCTGTATAGCCAAATACAACATTTTCTAGAGCAATCTTCTTTTGTTCTCTGTAACAATAACCATCACTACCCAATTACGTTATTAATACATGCGGCCAAAATGTGAACTAAGAGTGAAATAAGGAAGTTGGCATGGTAGAACGCAGCGTCAGCCTTTTGGCTTCCAATCTGTAGCACTGCGTCTTAATACCCGCTCTGGTTACATGCTTATGTAATGGTTTTAGGAATCAGACAGGTTATATTTAAATGATGTGTACCCTCATTTGCGTGGAGGTAGAGTGTAAAACAATTTTGGAAAAAAACACCCTCATTCCACCCGACCGAGATTCTAACCTCGATCTTCTCGTCATTGACAGCCTACTCTACTACGAGAGAAATGCCTTAGACCAGAGTTTCCTAATTGAGGTTACGCGGAACATTGGAGTTCCATGAGGTTAAATCTGGCGGACGAAACAATATTTGTGGACGGTCGCTTTTACTGCATTCTGGATTCTCACTATTTTTCCTTTTTTAGCACCATGTCATACTACCCGTTCGGGTTATACACATATGTACTAATTACACTAATGGGTCAGTGATGAGGAAGGCTTAATTTAGATGAAATGCACCCACATTTTTGTCGAAGGAGAGTGGAAAACAATTTAAGGAAAATTACTCTGCACTCGACCGGGATCAAACCCCGATCTCCCCGTCTTCGGCAGTCTAGTGCAACACGAGAGTAGCGCTAGACCACGCGACCACCGAAGCGGGTAGTTTGAATTGAACTTTTTATAAAATATTAGGCCTATATGACGGTAGTTGAACGGTGCCCTAAACAGTCTTTTAAATTTGTGTTTTGGTATTTTTCGGTATCTTATTATTCTATTCTATCATAGCTGGTTTTATTTTTTTTGTAACGCCTCCAACAGTATCCTTCCTCACCCCCAGGCGGAATAAACAATGACACACAGTCGGGGTGGGGGAGGGGGGACCCTCTTTGACTGCACGCAACTGCCGTCGATATTAAATTGGATTTTTATTCATTAATGTGAAGTAATAAAACCTGCATACGTACGATGACGTCATTTACAGTGTTGCCTTTTTAAGAGCGAAATGTTTAGTTTGTTCGCTGGCTATTCCCCTTGTTTTGTTATAGGTTTAATTGTTAGTAGGCTGACGTCATAAACTGTAAAACCTCTTCAAAAGAGAAATATTTAGTTTTTTGGCTGGTCATCCCCTTTGTTTCGTTATATTAGTCCGGAGGTTTACGTCATCTACAGTGACGTCGCTTTAAGAAAGGCTTATTTTGTTCAATGGCCATGCACCTTGTTTAGTTTTAAAACCGGGAAAACAAAAACGGGTTTTTTCAGTGGCTCATAGCTCAAAATACCCACTGAACATAGTTACACCAAATGATTTTAACAACCCAGTTTCAAAGCAGTTCATTTGCAATAAGCTCTATATATTAATACAAAACAAAATTGTGATATTTTTTAATTTGACACTATCGAACCATCACATTTAGCTAGGATACGTGATGTGTGTGTATGTTTGTGTATGTGTGTGTGTGTGTGTGTGTGTGTGTAGTATTCAATAAAAACTAAACTAATTGAGAACGCACTATTCTCCCAAAATGAATAAATAGACAAAAGAGAGCCACAGAAGATAATAATTAAGACCTGAATTGTTGTGACCACACTGGCTAATGTTTCAACCTTATCTGGTATGGTTTGCAGGTGACGGGAAGGTCAAGGTTCAAATTCCTGCTGGGGGTCCAAAGATTGATTTTTAATATATTTTTCTCACTGTTTCTCAATGCAAATGTGAGTAACCTAACATTCCTCTAAATTCAGCCCTCGTCATCCTTACCTTATCAATGTATATTACGGATCACGTGGACGAATAGTAAAATATGGTGCAGTAAAAAAACTATAGACCTATGCAACAAGATAGTTATTATAGTAGATGACCAAGGTATTTAAGGCATCAAATTAATATTGTATGTTGTTAGTAGGTTGGCTGAGTCACNCAAAGCTAGTGTGAATGCATTTCCCCTAGACTATCCTCCTACGCCCATACTCATAAATTGAGTAGTAAAAAGTATTTTTAGTAAATATACTAATTCGATAATATTTGGGAATAAATTCCGGCTGAACGCAAGGAGGATGTTTTTTCTGAATGTGGTATTTTCCACCTTTTCTATACTATCGCTTGTACATTTTATTTAATTTGCCTTCCTACCACCCTCCGCTTAAAATAAGCCTTTAATATCACTTGGGTTAAAAGTAAGATTTTTTTTTTAGATAGTTGTTGAGTGAACAAATTATAATCTAGAAATTGACCCAATACAGCAGTCCTAGAATTCCGAGAACATATTAGAATAAATCACTTTTCCATCGTTTCCTTCTTATTGGGTGCATGACAGATGCGTCATCGAGAAGTTCGTGAGACGTCATGATTGATTTTATTCCGGTCAAGTGGTCAAAGTGATTTCAGATAAAATAACGAATGAAGGGGAGGAAGTACATGCCCGTAATCTGGAGTAATATGGAGGGGATATGTTTAGCTCTTATCTTATTCAATATTGATGCATAAAGGAGGGTATGAGTATATTCCACGGAGCAAGGTATCAAATGGGAAGGTTAGTAAATAAATAGACCTTACACACATAATGCGTTATATTTATTTTAATATAAGGCGGACATTTAATGCAAAGTATATTATATTTTAATTATGTAGTAGAAATAAATAGCCTCTGTACACCAGCTTATAGGGCATCTATGTTAAGAATAATCCATTGCTAGCTTTGGCTGAAAGTAGCTGATGTCAACATATTCAGAAATATAATATATATAATGTTATGTATAAATATATGATACATTTGTATTAGAAAGACAATGGATTTAATTTAATACGTTGAACGAATAAAATATAGAGTTATTTCATCAAAGTCATTGTTAATAGTGTACCGGTAAGAAATAGCTAGAGCCTTTGATGGGGTTTTAAAGTGGTCAATTAAAAATGACTAGTTATTTTATTATTACTTTGGTACCAATTATTTTATTATTAATTTGGTACAAATTATTTTATCATTATTTTTGGTACAAATTATTTTATTATTATTTTGGTACAAAATTCACCAAAAAGTAGTAATAATTTCATCCAAGTATTGTAATCCATTCGGGCTATAAACCGGTATTAATTACGCTAGTAGGGTATAAACGAGGAAAGATAAATTTTTACCACATTACCGTGGAGGGAAAGTGTGAAGCCATTTTGAGTTAACTCCGAACTCCCAATCATAGACAAACCAAATATGTGTTGCCTGAAATTGAAAAAATAAACACAATTTTTTACCAACATAAACCAACTACAACGAGCTATAAACCTAGATTTGGTTTCAGGATTACTTCATCTATTCGATTCAACCTTGTTTCAAATTTAAAAAGGGTTCTTAGCCCACCCTAAGTAAATAAACAGCACTAGCGTCCTCGAAATGTCCCCATATATCTCCGAAACCTGTGAATTATTATTCCCAGCCCCCTTCATCACCCCACCAATTATTTCCAACAGCTCTCAACCTAACTGACACACACACACACACACACCAACTTACCAGTAATATCCACCCCCTTTTCCCCTTGTCTGCCTCCAGTAAGCAATAGACCGGCTGAGTTGGAGACCACATGCTGCCTTAATTGGAACTCTGAAAGAGAATGGACGGTTTATAAGGGTTGCAAGGAGCAGTTGAGGGTTGTAATTAAACAAGTTTACTGCTACGAAGAAGGGTTGAAGAACAAGAGAGAGAGAGAGAGAAATTACTGAATGGTCCGATAAAAGTAGCAGGTGATATATAAAAGAAGAGTTTGAGTTAAATCAAAAGGAAATTTAGAAAAATATATATGTGAATCGTGTGTTTGTCAGGAGAAACACAAGAGCAAGGTGAATGCGGTTGGAATGAGATATCTAAGAAATGTATGTGTAAAAACTCGTATGGACAGAGTCAGTAATGAATGGTTGCTGAAACAGTGTGGTCGATGGGAAAGAAGCATGTTATGTTATTTTGGGCATGCTAAGAAGAGTAGTGTGGATCGAGTAACTAAACAAATATATGAAGGTAGAGTGTGTGAATCAAAAGGAAGGGGTAGGCCATCTAAAACGTGGCTCAAATGTTGTGGACGAATGTGGGAAAAAGAGAATCATTAAGAGTTTTAAGAATAAAAGAGAATGTTTGACTTGGTGTAAGAATGTGGTTGAAGTGAAGGAAGTATGCGAGGATAGGGAGGTGTGGAGAAAGTGAGGATGGATTAAGTACGGAGTTTGTGAAGGAAGTATGCGAGGATAGGGAGGTGTGGAGAAAGTTAGTGAGGATGGATTAAGTACGGAGTTGTTTTTTTTTAGCTATAAGCGCAGTTTCTTGCCTACCTCGTAAGAGAACGGTATGATTAAGTAAGTATTTATGAATACAAACGTCCCAAAAATAAACTGTTAAAGATTAAGGTTGGTCTCTGAACCACCTTCCTCATCTCTTAGATTAATTTGTTATCGAAAACATTTACTATATAAAGTAAACCAAAACTGTTTTTCTATTCTAAAAAATAAACATGGAGATCGTCTAAATCAGAGACTCCCAACATTTTTCAGCTGACGCCCCCCTTGGTAGATAAAAAATTCCCGCCCCCCTCCTCTATTTTTTGGGACATATTTATTTTTAAAATATAATACTTTCTGGTAACTTTCTTATTTTATGCTAAAATCAATGTAACACTGAAAGGTTAATGGTAGAAATAAGTGACTCAAGATTATCGTGACTGTTATCACTGTTTTGTATTCATCAGTTCTTGAATATTAGGTTTGATGTTTGACCGAGCACACCTCAAATTACTTTTCACTTAATACTTTTATTCTTGTAAAATTTAGCTCTTTTTATTAAATGTTCTTAATGATAGTGTAAAAATGTTATGAGGGCTTTAGCGTGTATATTTTCTGTTGCAAAGTTCCTTTGGTCTAATTTTTTTTTTTTTTTTCTGGCTTAGGGAGAAGGTAGAGAGGAAAATTGGGAGGTGAATCCGAGGCTTACGAGCATGAAAATAAAACACATGCATGCACACTCCTGGCTGGTAACCGAATGCATTACAACTGGAAGGAATAATTGTTGACAAAAATGTGAAAAATAATTATCTTAATTACTTTGAATCAGTGCTTTAAATAAAAAAAAATCTTCAATTTTTGTGTGATCTTTTACGCTATTTCTGAATTGCTCCGCGCCCCCACCTCCTCCACCCCGGAAGTGCTTCACGTTCCGTAGGTTGGGAGCCACTGGTCTAAATCCTCGGCATAAAATTTCCAAGCCAATTTGGTATTTCTAAAGCCTCTGATAGGCAACTCGACAAACCCCCTCAGAGAAGAGGACCGGGCCTATAAAGAACTTCACATGTCATCTGATACTGTATATCCAATAAAGCAGTAAATTAACCATTTAGAATGGAAGCCATTTACAATAAAACTACTTTGGCTACGTTTATACGCCACGTTTTAAAGTGAATTTGTGTATAATACTACAATCCACTAACTAACCTTATCCAGGATGTTTTAATTCGAGAAAAAATTTCACTTAAATTATAATATATTAGCCGATAATTTCCACACGTCCATTACAGACTCTACCCCAATGTGATTGAATAATGACCCTGAGCACGGGATGATTCCTGAATTATTCAATGGTAGAGCATTGACGCAATAAAACAAGGGTACTGGGTTTGATTTTAGGGTCATATGTAAGTTTTCAAATTTACGAGTATATTAGTTTATATAATAATTGAATCAATAAAAATGGTGACTCTTTTACTCGTGTGCTGTCTCCTTAACTCTTTTGACGTTCTTGGGGATATTTGGTTCAATTTTTATCAATAATATTTTATTTTAAATACGATTGAGTACTCAAATATAATTCAATTATATTAATTATTAATGTTGTTAATTTCAATACTAAGGATATAAATTCTGTGCCTAGTATATCTACAAACGATAAATTTTAATATTTAGTTTTTTTGGAAAATTAATATGATTTCTGAAATTAACAGGTAAATAATTTTAATTATTTTGGTTGGGCTAGCCACATATAATTAACAAGAGCAGCATGTTTTCAAAAACTGTTTCCGGAAAAATGTTTTCAAGTTTGAAAGTATTTTATAATAACAAAGTAGTTTTGGCTAAAATAAATAATAACATTGCCTCACTATATAGGTTTTGTTTAAAATCCTACAAATATTGGTCTTGAGCATTACAAAATATAGTATTATTAGGTGTTCTATCTTACGACAGATCCATTCCTTTTGTCAGTGAACTTAGATCGTTAATGCCCCCTATTCTATTCCTCCTCCTTCAGCTCCCAGAATTTTATTCTTTTCTTCAAGTAATCTCATGTTTTAATCCTCCTTCTTCCTAAGCTCCTCTTTCCCTCAATCTTTCCTTCTATGACGTAGTGCAGAAGACATTTCTACCCAAGGATTTGTCCAATTAAATTTGATTTGTACCAAAGAATCAAATCCAAAATGGTTTTCTTCTCACCCAATCTTCATAAGCCGTCTTCATTTGTTAGCCTAACCGGCCCTGTGGTGTGATGGAAAGAACCTCCATGGAAAGGATGCACAATTAGTACACTCGGGCTTCCCCTGGGCAGCGGCTTTATTGGCAAATTAAAAAATAATTCAAACAATTTCGCAGACATCCAAATTGCAAATATACCCCCCCCCCCTTTTTTTTAGTTCGTTGAGTGAAGTCAGTTTACATCACTCATTAAAGTGACACAACACAAAAATGAGGTGGATAAATAATAAATTGTATTTGTAATTTATTTTTTGTATGTACATATTAATGTTGTATTTAAGAGTTTATAAGTGAACTGTCAAGAATGTACCTCGCAGGAAATATTTTACTAAAACGTGCTACACTCAGAAATGTGTTTTACATAACTTATAAAAGGGATTTTGGCGTTTGATAGTTTTAAAATATTAGTGACATAGCAACTCAGAAACATTAAGTTAAATCTATTCTGAATAAATATATAAGCTTCAAAAAAACAAATTAATCAATAAATACACATTTTTTAAAAATCAAGTACTACATTTTAATATATATATATATATATATATATATATGCGTGTGTGCGTGTGTGTGTGTGTTTGTGTGTTTTAACAGAAAGATTATTTAAATATTTTACTTACCCATGGGGTAGGAATAAGAAAGGTGATTTAAATAAATGCACCTACACTAACACGATTGATTATAATAAGGAATAATCCATATGAGAAAAACCATTTCCAGTACATCCAGCCAAGATTCGAATTTATATCTCCTCAACACTTACAATCCAGTATACACTGAGCTTGACGCCATAGACTATGTAGGGAATAATAGAATAAACATAACGGACCGGTGATACATCATTTATATGAATCACAAGGGACTAGTTTAGAAAATACGAGCTATGCCTTATGAAATATAAAAATTATCAATACAGATTGTTTTCCTATCGTAACTTTCGTAAGAACAGACTTAGATAGTTTACTTTACCACACCTTTATTTTTTTCTAAATGTGATTATTTTGACGCAATATAACTTTTGCTTCAGTGTCACGATCTCTTCATGGATTTAGTGCAACGTAATCCCTTTTCCTAAACTGTTTCATTTTAGAAGTATTTCACCATCTTTCCCCAATCTTGAGACTTATATTCTCTTTCCCCTTTCTTTTGGGTCCAAAGTTTGGAATTGAATCCGCCTAAGGGATCATTATACCTCTATCCTTTACCCCTTTCCTTTTTTCTTTTCAAAGAATCCTCACCCGCAAACCCTAGAAATGTATGAAAACTCGAGTTTCTTTTGTTCCAAAGCGATCAAGATGAGATCTGTTTTCACGCTCCCGAGAATATCCATTTTTAGCCAACAGATTTCGCTGTCCCTCTTTTTCAAGATCCCTCTCGTTTGTTTTAAAAGTTCAGGAAGTCCTTTTTTTTTCCCAGAAGAAAGAAAAATAAATTAAAAATATAAATAAGTTTTGGGCTTTAATTTTTGGGACAAGACCATAACTTTCAAAATGTTGGATTCGATAGCTTGATTAACCTGAACATGTTAGAATGGTCAACTTTTCCATCCTTTGATGGTTAAAACTTGACATCGGGGCTTTCTAGAGTAAATATTTTAAGGTGGGGCTCTATCGCGCTGTATGGAACATAAACTTGGACTCCAAGGAAGATGGAAAATTAATACTTTGGGAGCTTGGAAATGTGGTGTTGGAGAAGACTTGAGAAGATTAGGTGGACAGACAAGGTGGCAAATACAAATAAATAATATTGCGCGTCTGGGCTACATAATTATTAGCCCAGTAGTGGGAAGATTAGCAAGTACAAATGTACCGTTGTCTGGGGGACGGACATCTGAATATAATAATAGTACATGTTTTCCGTGGAGGTTCTTTCCATGTCCCGATGAGATGAGATGATGATGATAGTGAATATGAGGGTGATAGTGAATATGATGGTGTAGAACCAGTGGAAACTCTTAAACCTAACTTAAGCCTAACTAAACAAAACCTAGTGACCGTTGGGGTAATTTCCCTTTGGAGAAAAATACACGAGGTACCAGCCGGGAATCGGACCCGGGACCCCTAGGTTCGTAGCCAGGTGAACTGACCTCTACACCATTGGGGCAGTTAGCCTCAAAGTGAAACGTTTCTATTAAAAATAATAAAAGGATTATTTTATTTTAAGGAATTATGATTTTCTGAAATTATGGCTTTTCTGTTAAATTTTTGGACACTTCCTCATTGTATAACCAACCAACAAATCGAGAAGGATCATCCCCGCTGAAGGAGGGACTGGTTGATCTAGGATGATTACATCCTCTGCAGCTGTACAGTCATTTAAATATCAAGAGATTTTTTACTATGGTGGGATCTTGAGAATGGGGTTACATAAAATTTAGAAGATGGGACTATGAGCTGTGTGTCCATTTGAAGTAGTTTTTAGTGAGTAATGAAAGCATTTTTCTTATTTGCTTGCTTGTATAGTTGGAGGGTGGCGATTATCTACCAGTTAGCAATCCTCCCTCTTAAGACCTAACAATAATACTAATGATAGTAATAATAATATACGCTATTACTCGGTCAGTAAGTTGTTGATATCCTAGCTGTTTTCAAGGAAACAAAAATGTTACCGGTTATTCTCTTTGGGTGTGAAACGTGCTCTCTTACCTTATATTACGAAAACAAATTTAGGGTGTTTGAAAACAAGGTGCTTAGGTTGATATTTTCTCCAAAAAGGGATGAGGTTACTGGGTATTCAAATAGGTCACATAGTGATGAGTTACATACACTGTACTTATCACAAGATATTGTTAGGATAATCAAATATCGTAGATTATAGAGGGCTGGCCATACAGCACGAATGGAAGAATCTAGAACTGTGTTCAGAGTGTTAACTGACAAGCCCAGTGGGAAGAAACTATTTGGAATATCTAGACGCAGATGGGAGGATAACATTAGAATTAACCCTAAAGAGGTAGGGTGTAGTGAGAGGACTAGATAGAACTATCTCAAGATAGGGATAGGTGGCGTACTTTTGTAGGTGTGGCAATGAACTTTCTAGTTACTAATGCCATAGAGTAAGTAGGTAAGTATATGATATGGTTATCTGCCTTGTTTGTTGATGATCCATGATGAACTGTTTTCATTCTTGGATGAAATTGTGGGGCAATCCACACTATCTGGTTTAGGTGGGTTCGGGCAGTAGTTGGAGATCAAATGCAACCTCTTGGTGGTTAAAGAAGTCGATGGTCTCCTGGGTTAATTAGCAGTAGATTGTAATTAGCAAGTGGGGAGGTAGGGTATGTGTCTTTTCCAGTCTTGTCTATGTTTATCTATACTGATTATCACCTCTAAAGGAACTGCAGGTATTATGGATAAAATATATATCTTCGCTCTCTCTCGGTTAACTGTTGCCCAAACTCCTCGCTTTCATTTGTGTCATAAGGTGGTGTGTGCTGGGATAAGAAGGAGTTATTGGCAACATCAACAAGCCAGCATTGGAAAATTTGTCTCAAATTTAAGGGAAAATTGATCGTACGAAAACAGGAAAATGACAGCGCTGTTTCCCAATAGCAGTCATTTAGCTCCCTCAGAAATTATATCTAGAGTAGAATTATTTTGGGGGATCAAATAGTGCTAATTACTGGAGTACCGATCTGACGAACACTGAGTTTATCACCATGAGACTTTTTCTTTTTTCTTTAATAAGTAGGAATCTGGTGAGTAGAGTTCCAGTCTGAAGAGTCTGAAGGTATCAATTAATGTTTTAAATCTTTATTTATCATGTTTGGTTTTTTTGTATATGTTGGGTTAAAGCAGTTTAATACCGCATTTCTTCGATTCTAAGACGCACCCATTTAAACGTCTGTATAAACGAGGATGTATCTTAGAACCAATGGCATCTTAGAATCGCAGTTATTTTTTGACCAATGCTCTAGATGGCTCAGAATACGATATATTATGGGATGATGAAGATAAAGACGACTCAGAAGAATCAGGCTCTGAATATGAAGTAGACTCTGATATTGATTCAGATGAAGATATTGATGGAACAGAAGAAATAGGCTGATATTGATTCAGAAGGAAGAGATGAAAAACAAACTTACTGATTAATAATGTAATATTTTTGTTAATAAATTGAATTCTGTAGGCTTAGTAAAATATTTCTTGGATCAAGAGTATTTTAGTGTTTTATTTTTATTTATATTCTAAATATCAATGCTTATTTTCTGTTCGTAGTATTGAAAAATTAAGGTGAGTCTTACAATATATGTCATTTTAGAATCGAAGAAAAAAGCAGTGCCTTAAATGGTAAAATTATTCCTCTACCCAACCATATTCCCGTTTTCCACTTGTCATATTTCGGGGAAATAGTTCGTACACTTAATGGTGGTGACCCCTTTACTCCAGGTCATCGTTAGAGGGGAGGTCGGCTCTCGAATCCCAGCCGAGTGTATTTCTGATTTTCTCTTAGATCTATTAATTCTCCCTTCCCATCAGTTAATGTGTATTTCCTCTATCTAAATTGCCCTCTTAACGCGCTTTGGTGACCGCAAGGTCTAAGTAGATACTCTCGTAATAGACTAGACTGACAAAGACAGGGAGATTGGAGTTCAATTCCGGTCGGGTGCACTGATGGTGTTTTTTCTTAAATGGCTTACTACTCTTCCCCCCACGTGAATGCGAGTGCACTTTATCGAAATTAAACTCTCGTAGTGTAATTAGTACACAAGCGTATAGCCTTAACGTGAAGTAGGATGCGTTACTAAAAATAGTATTATTCAACCTCCTCACTCTACACCCTTAGATTAAGTATTTAATAATACTTGTGTTAAACGTACAAACACACCTTGTACAAAGCCAGAGTAAAAGCCGACCATGGATCGGTCTGGCTGTGTTTTATGATCGTTCTAAGTAACAGATGATCTAATACAGTGGCGCAGCCATACATTTTCTTTGGGGAGTGTGTGGGAGGGGGGTGGAACCAATCAAGGCTATGTCCAGTCCAGAATTAAATTTCAGAGGAGCTGGAGGAGGGATATATAGGTTACACATTTTCATAACATCTGTGAGACCATAATTTTTGTCTATAAAATGCCTTTGGATGCTATTTCAATTATTTTTCATATTAGCTAAGAGAAGCTATTTTAAAAACGTAAGTGGCCTTAGTTTAGATACAATTTTATCAAAGCTATTTTTCCAGTACTTTTTTTCCAATTTTTAACCATTGGGACACTTTTAACTTGGGTAATGATAGGCTTACCGTGATATTTTCCCCACAAACCTGGACACTTTTAGTGTTTTACTCGAAGAGAAGAACCAGAAATTGTGGAACCCTATTTGTGTGAGGGAGAGGGGGCAGTTGGAAAAATGTAGAGTTGTACCCTCCAAACCCAAGGAGAGTCCAAGAATAATTTGCAGTTGCATTTAATTGTAAATAAAGTAAAGGGGATATTTGGATTAATATTTAATCTGTGATCAAGTGGTCAGAGGTGTCAATCTAGAAATATATTGTATCACCGGTGACGCAAAGGTCTAGTTTAGACTCTTGTCCTAGAAAACTGATGATAAATTTCCAACTTATAAAGTACAATTTTTTTTTATTTTCTCCACGCTGAATGCATTTTCTAAACTATCACCTTAATTTTTATCACTTACAGTACATTATGTCATTAATAACATGTGTGTCAAATTTCATTTTTTTAATAGTATTGAGAGTTATTAAATAAGTTAATTTTAGCACTCGCATTTTAGGTCATATCAAATATATTTCCGAAATATCTAGGTTTTGATCTGTTTTAAAAATGCACAAACTCCTAAATAAATGTATTATAAATGTACACTCTATATACCCTGACTGACCACGCTATGGTTTCAAAATGCATAACATCCCATTGGTAAGCATCTCAAATTCAAAGACTGCTTTGCGTTTAAATTTATTTAATATGAGGTTTTGTTTAGTTTCCTGTGTTCAAAAAATGTAACATATTTGATAAATTTTAATTCTTAAGTATTTTCAAAGAACATATAATTGACATTGGATCAATGGGCTTGTTATGAAAGAAAAAAATCAATAATAGAATTTACGATATCTAAAGTAAGGTGTCTTATCTTTACTTAAAAATAGGCCATATCGATCAAATACATCAATATAGATCGGTGGGCGCATAGATTAAAAAGTTTGTCTCGTATAGCTTAGTTTTCCAGTTACGGTTAGGTCAGATTTCGAATCCAAGTTAGGTGTATTAATGTGTGTTTTTTTTAATGGTTTTACACCCCTCCCTTCAACGCCAATGCGAGTTAATTACTTTATTTAAGTATGCTTATTACATTAGTGTTAATAGATGAATAAGTAAATAAAGTGTAAATGAATAGTCTGAATGGGTTCTAATAAAACAGTTCACGTAAAATAAAAATTATTTCACTAACATATTTTGAAAAAAAAATAGTTTAAAATAATATTATCTCATTTCTAATAAATACCTCAAGAGAATTATTTTCAATAATCAATCCGTAACTAGTTGTTAAATAAATAGTTGAAAACAAATATTATATCTAACAAAATATTTTAACTTTTGTTTATAGAAGTGCTCAAGGCTAAAGTTAATCTGCTTTCCCAGTACCTAGATTCAAAAAATACTTGTAATTCTGAAGCTTCGCTTAATTTAACGAAGCATAGAGGCGTCGCTTTCGGCTTCTGTTGTCCGTCTAGCAGTTATGAGATGTAGGGCGGTTGGTTGAGGGATGAAGAGGGGTAGAAAGGAGTGAAAGTGTTTCTGGGAGGAGATAGAGACGGGAAGTTGGAGGATTTGGAAGGAAGAAGGAAATTTGGTGTCTGTGTGGGACATTAGATGTAAACTGTGCTTTACAGCGACGCCATGGACATACGCGACGAGGAGATGTCACAGTGTGGTTTCAGACTGAATATTTGTCTAATAAATTTTAGGTTTATTATTTCCCAAAGCACCTCACTATTCGTTTAGACTACAAACATTTATATTAATAACACTAATAGGGTAGGATTGAGGAAGATAGAATATATAAATAAACCAGCATTTGCGTGAGGGTAGAGTAGAAAACAATTGAGGAAAAATCTGCCTCAACACACCTGACTAGGATTCAAACTCAGGTCTTCCATTTAGCTGTGATACACTCCATTTTGAAAGTGAGTCCAAATACCATTCGAACACCGAAAAGAGTATTTGCCTAGTTTATACATCAATTTTTATTTTTACATTTAAGGTTGTATGATCATTTTTTAAATTATTTTAAAACATATGATTTTTTGTTGTTAATCCATTATTTTTTCTATTTTGATTTTGAAAATGCAC